>AYEL01083973.1:0-24731 GCA_000484575.1 Olivierus martensii
TCCTCATTTGTAACATTAATGGCAAAACTGGATGTGGCAACAGCCTGTTTGCTCTTTTATATAATACCATATATTGAATGTATTTGAGCCTCTCATCGAGTTTTAAAATGACATCACATTTTCAAAGTATACATATTTACTTGTATGAAATTATACTTTGATGAAATATAACAATGTTCACAATAATTTTAAAATTTAATTTATTCAAGGGAAGGATAGCAATCATACATATAAAGAAAAAAAAAACCTCATGTTTTAACACTCTTGTCTCTTTTGTGCAACAAAAACTGACATTGAATTACAAATTCAAACTAAAAACTAAACAAAAATGAATTTCACAAATTAATAATACAATAAATTATTTTTACAAAAAACTTAAACTTAAATCAAACAACAAGAAAGAAAAAAATGCTATTACAGATAATATATTTCAATGTTTAATAACTTTCTATTTATGAGTGGGTTCAGTATTTTCCAATGCAATTCAAAAAATGACATCACATTTTCAAAGAATACATATTCACACTAATAAAAAAGATAAAATTCATTATTAAGGTTTTTTAATTTAAATCACATTTCGACATTAATATGCATAAATAATGATAAAAGTAATATTAAAGTAAACGAAATTTCGTTATTCTTAATTGATAAAATATTTTCCCTAAACTGCACAATGTAACAAACAGAATATTATAAATATTATATAGATCAACGTATGCCCTAATAAGAATAAAATAAATCGCGATTATACAGAACCAAATAGAAAATATTAAAACGTACCTGATTGCTGTTATTGATTACATAAACAGGACATAGCATTATTTATAGAAAAAAACGTAACGCTGAATTAATTAAATTCAGTTTAGAGATGATTTCTGCAGTAATATAAGTACATCATAGTCTCTTCTAACAATATTAATCGATAGGATGTCTAAATTCTATTCTGAGTTCGAATTAGAGGCTCCGGAGTGAGACGTATTTGCAGAGGCACCAATTCTTATGGACGAGTGTAGCAAAGGGGGTTTTTTGAATTTAAAGGCCTTGCGACATTATATAAACCTGAAATGGGTTGATATCTGTTTATTTCGATGTGATTTCACAAATAATACCTGAAAACAGAAGATTGATTAATTAATTAGGGGGGAAATGGAGTAATTAATTGGTCATTTTATAGGGCCAATCAAAGAAATATTATTCGGTTTACAGATGATTTCTGCAGTCATATAAGTACATCATAGTCTCTTCTAACAATATTAATCGATAGGATGTCTAAATTCTATTCTGGGTTCGAATTAAAATGCTAGCAAACATGGAAATTTGTTCACATTTATTTTTAATAAATATTGTATTTTAGATTCACAATACATAAACATCATTTATAGTGTATAAGTTTCTTAAAATAAATATTTATGATTTTTTAATTTTATTATATCATATTGGAATCGGTTGCATTAATCCAAGCATTTATAGGTTTGCGTAGAAAGACCCTTCTCGTCCCATTATAATGGTAAAGATCTGGACGATTACTATCCTGGTTATTTAATTGTCGCTGAACATCTTCTATATCGTTTCTAACGATCAATACAGTTTCTGTTAGCTCTTCGATAACTTGAGAAATGTATTTTAACTCATTACTTACGTCAGAATTTGATAGCGAATTTTGTTTAAATTCTCGACTACGCAATTCTCCAATTTGATTCTGCATAGTGCAATTCAAGTTTTGAATCGCTTCTCTTAATTTTTGTAGTTCTTCGTTCTGACAGAAATATTTCTTTGATATTTTCGGATATTCGTCGGTGTTATTTTTTAATAGAACGGGTGGAGATTTTGATATTTTTTTATTTTCTATTTCGTTTTCCATAAACAATTTTTCTTTCTTCAGTTGATGCAATATGTGTTTTTGATTTAATATCTCTCTCTGAAAATTAAATAAATCTTCTCTGAAGAGTGATTTTTGCCAGGCAAGTCGGTTTTGTTCAGCTTTAAGTGTTTCTAATTTTGAATTTTCTTCTCTTGAGTGTTTTAACTCGTATTGGATTTTTTTATATATCCGATTTTCATTATTAAGTGAATCTTTTTCTTGCAGTTTGATTTCTCTATTATTTATCATTTCATCCGGTAATGATCTATTTTTATCATCTTTTAAATATTCAGATTTTATATTCTGTAAATCGTTCAACTTTTCTTTCATATTTTGAACATCTTTTTGCAAATTTGTTACATACGTTTCCGAATTTTCTATTTTCTTTCTCGTATCTTTCACTTCTTTCCATATTTTCTCTTGTTCCGTCTGCAAACTTTTGCAATATTCTTCGTTTCGAGTAACACGGTCTTTCAAATAGTCTACTTCTTGATTTAAATTATTTCGTTCCAGAGTAGCTTGATTGAATTTATCTAAATTTTCGTTTTCTATATTTCTTATCGTTATTTGGTATTTATTCATTTCTGATTCCGCAAATTCTTTAGAAAGCTTAGCATGATGTAATTCATCTAATTCTCTTTTTATTTTTGAATTTATTTCTAACATAATTGCTTCCAATTTTCTTTTTTCCTCCGTAATTTCGATTTTCATCGTTTCTTTTTCTTCATATAAATTATTTAGTCTCTCTCTAAGAATTTTTATTTCATTCTGCAGCAACGTCAATCCAGTTATTTCTTTCTGCGAATTTTCCTATTAAAATATGAAATATTTTTTATTATTTAGGATTATGTAACTAAACTTATATATATAATTTTAAGTAGGATATAATTTATGACTTGACGACAGTATCGGAAGGCAGTATTAAATCTATGGAAGCGGCGTATTACCAACTTTTATGACGGTATTAATGCGCACGTAACAGTCGATTTCGATGTAAAAGATAATAACTTCGGTAAGAACGATGTTTATTTTTATGTAATGGTGCCTCTGAATTTACAGTTTTCAATTTGAATAAACATTCAAATCAATTTACTTCGTTTGGCCTTTCGAGAACGACTTAAAATTACAACTCTCCGCCATTTTATAACTGTTAGAATCGATTGGAGTGCGCAAAACATCATGGCGCATCTGATCATCGTATATATTATAAACAGACACGCAGATAATTTACTAAACGTTAAAATCATATTGATATTGTAATTTTATTCGAAAGTTATAGCTTATTTATCAAAATTGTTATCGTTTTATGGCAATTTATTGTAAGATCGCAAAGAATTTAGTGGAGTTTAATCATCGGCGTAATGATATAAACGAACTTTGGCTCTCCCATAGACCCAATACTGTCTTCCGATGCTGTCGTTCAGTTTACATTATGTCAGACTACTACTGAAAATAAATAATATTCTTTATGTAATTCGTTAAAATCTTAACTCGATAGTTTTTTAATGAATTTAAAAAGAAGGGATAGCATATAATAAATTTTTGATCTATACATTTTAATAAATCGAATAAAATCATAAGAAATAGATGACTATATGTTTAGCAATAGACGGATCCTGCCCTCTAACTCACTTGTTTGTTTCACAATTAGGGCACGTTCCAAACCTCAACAGCGAGTCATCAATGATTAGTCTGGAGCAAAGGGGTTTTTGAATTTAAAGGCCTTGCGGACATTATAATTACCTGAAATATGTGGATATGTTTTTATAAACGTTTATGTTCACTATTATGATCTAAAAATAATATCCGTTTATTAAATTAAGTATAAAAAAATATCATATATTATTTTAATTTATTAAAAATTATTAATTTAAAAAGTAAGCAATCATATAATTCAATTTTTCTTGAAAACTCAGAAAAATATAATGAATGTTAATGAATTTAAAAATTTTATTCGTTTTTTATTATAATTATAATATCCTGTGCACGGAAATTCGATATTTTATTTGAAGGATCAGTGAGTGTCATGTTAGGTTCAGTTAGGTTAGGAAAGATTTTTGACCAATCAGATTCTTTGTTGCATTTCTATACTGTATTGGTGTTTTGGAACTACCGCCGATGTGTGTTATGGATTAAACGTTGCTACATCATGGCGGTCGGTCCCGATTGACATTATTTTTTTGATAAGTTTCCGTTATTTTTTATCGCATTCTTTTCGGCTAAAATCCATTACAAATCATAAATGATATCTTATTATTTACGTTTCAACCATTTTATGTACTTAGAATTGCATATAAAGAGAGATATTGCAATTACCCCCTTTACTACACATCGATATATCAATATTTCTAATCTACCAATCAGATCGAAAGAGAAATTTGACCTAAAACATCCATAGAATAACAAAAACCCCAATCCCGTGTCAGATGAAAACTAAACGTTTGTCGATATTTCGTTTACAATTTATGCATTGCATAGGCTATAGATCTGTTATACCTTCAATAACTTCAATCATTTGATTTTGATTTCTGACCTTGAACGAATGAACTAGTAATCTCTTATAATAATGGAATCTACATCAGCTGGAGATAAATCTCATCAAGGCTTTTCTAAGTTTGTCGTTGATAAAGATATTCATTCTCCTTTATCTGGTAAGACAATAAGACCAAAATTACAAAGGCCATCTTAGAATATTACATAATGATTGTTTAAATTTTTACTCTAGTGTAAAATAAAGAAGAGTAACTTTTATAGATTAACTCATTTTACTATTTATTTGTACAGTAATAACTAAAAATTGGTAATAAAATAAAAACATAAATACAAGAGTTTCCTGACTTATGTAAGATTTGCATTCTTGTCAATGTTATATACTGCAAGTCAAATTTTATGTATATTGAATTTACCTAAGTAAATTAAATATAGATTAGGATATATTTATATTTTAATTTACTATTGAAATATATGTATAATTTGCATTACAATATGATAGCTATTATGGCATAACTTCATCAGCAATCATCTCCTTGTAGTAATGGTAGAATTGCAATGTTTGCTAAACAACACAAAATTGATACTGATCAAAAGGGGAGACTAAATTACAAAAACTTCCATAATGAAAAAGGGTCAAAGATCAGCTGTGAATGAGATACAATGGGTGAAGTTTTGGTAAGATTTCACTTTTCTTCCTATAATATGATCTATTGCAGTGCAAGTGCAGCATTGCCAATATGAAAATTCTTTTAGTGTTCTGTAATGCATATTAGAAAATTAAAGATTCATCCTCCATCGACTGATGATTAAAAGTGCAAATTGACAGTTTAAGATTCATTCCAAAAAATGAACACATTAAAGAATCATTCCAAAAAATGTATTACAGATTAAAGCTTCATTCCAAAAAATGTACACATTAGAGTATATAAAAGATTAGTCCCTCACTGAACAAATTGCTCTGTATCTCATTTACGTTGACTTTTGAACCTGGTTCCTTAGAGAAGTTTTCGTGTTTTAACCTTCCTTTAGATTAGTAACATTTTGCCTTGTTTTACTAACATAGCAATCCTACCATAGTAACATTATCTATAATGTCATAAAATCTTGTTACTGCAATATCACAATCATTGTTGTAAAATTTCATTACTGTACTGTATTAAATTATAATTTCAAAATATTTTTTGTCAATTTTTTATGCAAAGTTGAATATAAGTTTTGTATGTTGAATTTACATAAGTCTGTGAACTCATTTAGTTTGGTTGCCTTAATTGATTTTTCATTCTTCTTAGAATTCTATCAATATTTTATTATATAGAATTCTGTTATCAGTTTCCAAGTTTATCATGTCAACTTTTTAGATTAATACAAAAATTGAGGTTAATACAAAAATAAAAATTAAATTTTTGCATTATCATCAGGCTTTTGAGCAAACAACTATTATCCTTTTTGTTATTATAGAATCTGGTCTGGATTTTACATAGGCGTCCAGATGGCCGAGTGGTAACGTGTTAGTGTTCCACGCAGGAGGACCCCGGTCTGGTCCCAGATTTTATCGAGGTACTGGGCCCGGCCCGGTGATCCCCGTCCTTCACCATCCGGCTCCAACTCGTAATCTCCCTGATTGGAAAGGGGGCGTAAAATATGCCAAAAAAATGGGTGCAGCCTGTGGTTGGAACTGGCCCTGCCCCCTTAGTAATCTCCTTGATTGGAAAGGGAGCATAAAATATGCAAAAAAAAAAAAACAAAATAAATATTAATAGATAGAAGGGAAGACTTTTTTCTAAACTACTGACATATCACTTATGTTAAATAATGATTGCATTAAAAAATTTTGTGATTCATTAAAAATTTTCAAATTCTGGTATGCATTTTTCACTTCTAGTAGTGAATCTGTTGTTTGATACCATCTATTATTTAAAAAATATACAGTCTTATTGTGTGTACTTCATCTATATAAAAAACTCATCTATTCATCTATCAATTTCTTGTATACCTATTTCTACTAAACCATTTGTAAAATGCATAGAAAAAATATTTTTTGCTGATTGGTGTATCAAAAAATGTTTTTTAAATTCCTTAGATGAGCTATCATTTTAAAAATCTTTTAATAATTGATTATAAAAATGTCTATTTTTAAATTTTGATTATTTCTTGTTATACTTGTTACTAATTATAAACACTTGTTATAAAATAGTGTTTGACTTAGGATGGGATTCAATTTGAACCCTGTAATCAGAAATCATAAATGCCTAAAATTTATGGATTTCCCAGTATTAATCTTTATTAGGATGATGCTATGCATTACCATAATAAACACAAAACTACAAAAACCAGACATGCTTTTTTTATGTTTTTAGTATAGCAATTTATTGTGCATAGACTGGTATGCATGTGAATTATATTGATCATGCGTAGAATTTACCAATAGCATCACCATCATTAATACTTAAATTGAGATATCTTGTATTAAGATCTTAAATTGAGTATGACTTGTATTTGTGAATTTTCATAGATGTTACCACTATGTAGATATATGCATTTTTACATCCATATATATTGTAGTTATACTTAAATATACTATACTTGACAGCATCGGAAGTCAGTATCAAGTCTGTGGGAGAGCCAATTGATACATGTAATATCGCAAATAATTTAATGGACTATATCATAGCCTACGCCTATGATATAGTCTATTAAATTATTTGCGATGTGACAATAAACTGCCACATCGCAAATAATTATGACAATTTTGACAAATAAGCTATAAGCTTCAAATAAAATTATGATATTAACATGATTTTGACATGCAGTAAATTATCTGGATATCTAATATATAGGGTGAAGAAAAACTTTGTTGTAAAATTTTATGAACTGATAGGAGGCCTTGAAACAAGTCCAAAATGTCTAATGAACATATGGTCTAAATGGCACCAATTTCAAGTTATAGCCCTTTAAAGCTAGCCAATCACCATCGAGTACACAAAGCGTCATGACACATCATGTTGCCAACATGCGTTACATTGCATTGCTTTCCTACTGACAACCGAGTTAATAAGAAGGCAAGCGACGCAATGCAATACTTAGTAGCAATGCGACACATCATGAAGCTTTGTAAACTAAATGGTGATTGGCTAGCTTTAAAGGGTTATAACTTGAAAACGGTGCCATTTAGACCATATGTTCATTAGACATTTTCGAGGTTCCCTATCAGTGCACAAAATATTACGACAAAGTTTTTCTTCACCTTGTATATGATAATCAGATGTTCAATGATATTTTGTGTATTCAAATTAGTTGTAACTGTGTTCTAACTTGGCAGAGAGTTGTAATTTTAAATCATTCTCAAAAGGCTGCATGATTAGCCATCAAATGAAGCAAATTGCATTGAATGTTTATTCTAAATTGAAAACCCAGAGGCATGATTACATAAAAATAAACACTATTCTTACTGACACTGTTATCTTTTACATTGAAATCGATTGTTCTATGCCCATTAATACCATCACAAAAGTTATGTAATATGCTGCTTCCATAGATTCAATACTGATTTCTGATGTTGTCGTCAAATATAGTCATCAAAATTTTTGGAAAAAAATTTATTAATAGGTTAAAAATCTTTATTAATTATTCCAAAATGGAAGAAATATTAAAGTTTATGTAAGTTAAGAGTTTTAGTCTTAAAAACAGATTTCATGTTTATCTGGATGATAATAGGGAAAAATTTATACCAAAAATATCTATGTACTCGTAACATCAAGCAATTTGTTATCTAGTAAAACTATTTTAGTAAACTTAGTCATTTGTAAATGACATTTTAAATATTATATTGTATTTTAATTCTTATGAATATATATTTTTTTTCTTAAATATAAAAATAAAAAAATGTAATAAATTTCATTTTTTGTGCTATTATTTATACCTTTACTAAATTTTTTGCTGTTTTTAATTTTAGATGATGAAATAGCTAGTTCTTTGTTTCTTCAGATGGCAGTATATTTCAACATTTGTTTTACCCCTTTCTGGATTATTTCTCATATAATCACATTTAGTTTAAAAGTAAGTATATAAATCTTAAATTGCTGCAACTATATAAAAATATAGATTGCAGTTAGGATAAAAACTTTGTGTCTTATCCTACTGCATCAAGTGCTTATTATTCTATTTCCAGTTAAACATATAATCATAAATTATAATTTTTCTGTAACGAATAATTAACTGCAAATATGTTTTCCTTATTAAAATAATAGAAATCAGTTATTTTACAAAGAGAAAAACAACATAGGATTTCTCTGATTTATGCATGTCTATCTTCCATAAATATGATGTTATATAAAAAGCTTGTACATGCAAAGTATTTTAAAAATCATTATAATTTATAAAATACAGATTGTATGCATGTATGCTTTTTTCATTTAAAATATAAGAAACTTTAGCATTGTATTACAGAATATTGTTCAGCATCAAGAGGCATGGTCCTTACATTATCCTTTTGTTCATTTGGCACTTCTGTGACATCCCACAGCACCTAAATTTTTTTATATACTTGATGTCACTAAGCATTAAAGTAAAAGATATTATAAGGCTTGCTTACGTATGCAGATTCAGGTTAGGATACTAAGGCATATGCCTCTATCAATTTTTGGAGATATATATTAATCATTTAAATTATTAAAAATATAATTATTTATATTATGGTGACCCTCCTATCATTTTTATCTAGATCTGTCATGCTTGCATATGTTTATGACGGTAATATAAATTAATTGCATTTAAATAAAACCCTTGCCAGCTAATTTAGGAGTCCTCAATTTATGATAATCTGAGTTATGTCAGTCCTTACATATCATGGCTCTAATATCAATTATTTTGCATTAATGATAGCTATGTAGACCTGCAATGTTGAAGAAATATTGTAGGTCAGCATAATTACCAACAAAACAGCTAATTGAAGTTGTTGTTTTATTTCACTTCAAGAATGTTTCTTAAATCGTCCACAATGAAATCACATATAAATAAATTTACTTAAAAAGAAAAAAAAAGATTTGCACAAAATTCTCTAACTATATATTTAATATTTCAGATAAATTCAATCCAATCTATCAATAACTACAATTCAAAAAAGTGATTAAAAAAATGAAACTCAACAATTATTGCAGCTAATTTAACATTACCAAAACAGTCACTCTTTTTCTGCCTCATACTTTTCTAATTAAACTGCTAAGCAAACCAAATTCTAGCATTCAGTCTAAATAAAATCAGCTAAATTTTATTTTGTTTTTAAAATTATATCCACTTTTTATACATTTTTATTTTTGGATCATAATCCTTGCTAGTTCTCTTATATTAGATAGACATTGATAAATATCTTACTGTATTATAGTGAATCATTCCATACTAATTAAATCCTTAGGTGCAAATTATAAATAGCACTATAATGAATCACACATTAAACAAGGCTACACTATGTGAAGTAATTCCTGTATTATATTCAGATAAAATGTGTTAGCTTCAATATTAATTAATGTAACATTATGTAAAATAAGTTTCATAAAGTAAAACCTTTTCCATTTCTATTAAGAATAAATAAATTTTTTTTTTCTATAGTATGATGCTTTGAATGAAATTTACCAGATTGTGTTGATTGTAATTTTTTCTATCATCTTTGTTGTTGAAGGACCTCGACTATATTTGGGATATGCAGGAAATCTAAATGAAAGTGTAAGTTATAAAATTAATTACTATATTATTAAATATGAAAATTTTCTAAAATTGGAGTTTTCTTATTACTTACTGGCATGTACAGATTCATCATTGATTTTCTTTTAGTTCTAGAGTCTTTTCAGACTAGTCATTTTGTTGGATCAATAGAGGTAATGAAATAATTTATCAATACAACTCTGAGTTGGTAATTATACCTGTGAGGTCTGGTCCTGCCTCCGGTTGCCTTGGTTGGATTCTGACCCCATACCCCCATAGACCTAGATGTTCAGGGCTCAGTTCTAATGCTGATCTCGATCTTAATTTCTGTTTTAGACATCCACTCCAGCAGTAATAATACAGCCTCCATGGTGATTCTGAATTATTAAAATTTATTATGACCAAATTATACAAAAGGAAACTTACTAAACAAATTAATATAATAAACTCAATTGTCCTTCTTGAACAAGACTGGCTCTTATGGTGACACAAATACAATAAACAGTTACTGATGTTTTCCAAACAGAGATTAACACAACTCCACTCACAAAGACGATTCACCATAACACCAATAGCAAAAGCACAGTAATCATCAACAATCAACGATGACAATAACCACCAAGTATGACAGGACACCACTGTCAGATGAACTAACAACAATGCTTATTCACCGGCACTTATGTAGCCTCACATTTGCATATTTGTTAACTTAACTAAATATTTGAATAATAAATTAATTCTTTCTTTCCAACCAGTCTTTGTTCTTCCTTTCATTATTATAGACACACAATAATTAATAAAATTCATTTTTAACAATATTAATAATTTTTTTACAAAATACGGCAATGACAAGAGTAGTATTATTCCTTTCAACATAGCATCTGCCACCTGTCTTTCAACACAAGGTGATAATTCTATATTTTTTTCACTATTTTTCTTCCAATTTTCATTTCACTAAGATTAACATAAGACAATATTTGACAGTCCTTGCATACCTTTCTCATATTTCTAAAGAATCAGAGACTGAGAAAAACTTAAATATAATGCAAAATTTTTAAAATTTAATTTATAATATCCCTGAATATATAATATGCAAAGTCTCTGGATGAATTACAATAATCCAATTAATAATAAACAGCTCTAAGGCAGGAATTGGGTCTAAAAAATAGGCAGTGTAAGAACTGAATTAATTTGTTATTACAATAATCATTTTCAGTCTTTTATTTCACCTCTGATAATTAAAAAATGATTTATGGAATATTAGGACTGTCACAAAAAGTCATAAAACAAATGAGAGTTGTATGAAAAGTACTAACAAGGGGAGGAAACAGCTGACCCCCCCACCGAATTTGATCCGCTTGCGTATGGTGAAAATACATCAAAAATGAGTGAATACATGTCACCGGCGGAGGAGACAGTTACGAACCTAATATATATGTATCTGAAATTAGATTTCAGACTGTATAGCATACATAATGCACATATATGTATTTAAATATTTCGTTTGCTGATTCGTTGATTAAGAGTCTTTAATTACAATCATATATTATAAACTTTTATAATTTATTGTGTTATTTGTAATAAAGAGCCAATTAAGGTTAGGTTAATTAAAACAGGCCGCCATATCCTCATAGAATATTCTATATTTGGCGGCGGCCACTTATAGAACCCATCACAGGCTGGCCAACACCCCGGCGGCCACTTATAGAGCCCATCACAGGCTGGCCAACACCCATGATGAGATCAACCAGATGGTTGAAGATGAGGTTCAACGGGCCGGGCCGGGAACCCTCCTGAAAAATTGGAGGAGTAGGATCCTCTAGGATGGTAAAATCAACCGGATGGTTGAAAGATGGGATTCAACGGGCCGGATCCTTCCTGAAAAAAACTGGAGATGTGGGACCCGGATTTGAACCCGGCTCCAAGGTGGTAAGCCAAAGCTTTACCACGCGGCCAACCGGCGAAGGAGACAGTTACGAACCTAATATATATGTATCTGAAATTAGATTTCAGACTGTATAGCAGTGTTTCCCAAACTTTTTCTGTGACGGAACACCACAAATCCTGAAATTTTTACGGAACACTTTGATTATTTTATAGTTTAGATAGATATTAATAACATTAAATAAATTAGGCAAAACAAACATTTTTATCAAATTGTAATTATGTAAAATAAACTAGCAACTCCAGTTTTAATTTGGCACAGTATTTTAATTAAATTTATGAAACATATTAATTTTCATAAATTTTTTTACGGAGTTCTGGTGTTCCGCGGAACATAATTTGGGAAACGCTGCTCTATAGGCATCCCAAATTACGTAATTTTCGATTCATGATTCCCGGTCCCACCTATTACATAACTCCAGGGTACTACTATATATAATTGATAATTATTTGCCAGCTCAAAAGTTCGATGAGCGACGTAATACTGCTCGAATCGTATCGGTCTCTTTTTAATATTTGAATATTCTAAGATATTTTTCTTGAAATATATGGAGAACAATCAAACGAACAAAGTGAATAAATAAGGATGTTTTTATGATTAATTAGTTCCCTTATTTGCAAATAAAAGACCCACTTAAAGGAATGCAATTCTTAACACCTATTAGTACATTTTTTTTTCTTTTTGCAAATTTTATGCCCCCTTTCCAATCAGGGAGATTACTAAGGGGGCGGGGCCAGTTCCAACCACGGGCTGCACCCACACCCGTGGACGGGGGTCGGATGGTAAAAGACGGGGATCACCGGGCCAGCACCCGGAAAAAAGTCCGGACAGGTATCGGACCGGACACAGGTTCGCGTACCGGACCCGGGACGCGAACCTGGGTCCTCCAGCGTGGTACGCCAACGCGTTATCACTCGGCCATCCGGCCGCCCCTATTAGTACATTTATAAAAAAGAGATAAAATGATAACTAAACTACAGATCGCGGCCGGATGGCCGAGTGGTAACGCGTTGGCGTGCTGCGCAGGAGGACCCGGATTCGCGTCCCGGGTCTGGTCCTGGATTTTTCGGAGTACTGGGCCCGGCCCGGTGATCCCCGTCTTACACGATCCGGCCCCCTCCACGGGTGTGGGTGCAGCCCATGGTTGGAACTGGCCCCGCTCCCTTAGTAATCTCCCTGATTGGAAAGGGGGCATAAAATATGCAAAAAGAACCTCATAATCCAAGATACCTTGTATTCCGTAAAAATGAAAATAAAAACTTCACTACAGAATTAAAATAAAGCATTTAAATTAAAATTATGGAGTACATTATTTAATTTTGATTTTTATCAAACCAAATTCTACAGCCAAACCTCCCCTAATGGAATAAGTCTGAATTAAATTTTTTTAACGATTAATTTTTAAATCGAGGCTAGGGTGCCACCATCTATTGAGTTAATGATTAATTAAATTTAAACTTTTGAACTAAGGTGGCGCCATCTAGTAATTAATAATTATATTATAATTTTGAAATTTATAAACAGTTTGTTTCCATTTTATTTTTTGATAATTTGTATTTAAAAAATGCTATTTTTTTAGTAACTATGAGTCAGAATTGTTCAGTTTTATTATTGCATGTCTTAGTGCAGGGAAGAGAGAGTAATCCAACAGCAGTGAAAAATTCTAGGTATGATTTACATAAGAATCTCGCTACACACTTATAAACAAAGTTCGTATAATCTCCAATCATATTTCACATTTATTATCACATTATAATATCATTATTTAGAAATTATTTCACAAAAGAAAAGTTTTCAACTGGTCTACTCTGGCTTTAGTTATCTGTTTATTTTGTAATAGAATAGAATCGGAGATGGAGCTATTCAAAAATGTTTTTCTTTATTATAGTAAATATTTTGATTTTATTGTTTATTAATATGTTTTCAGTAGTTCAAAATTTGATTTTAGTTATTATTTCTTAGAGGAGTTTACCCTTTGTTAATTATCTGATTTATATAAAATCAGCAAATAAGTGAATTAATTTAATAAATAAGGCAACTTTTATTCTTGTGCTACCAGACCAATATAATTTTTTTTAATTTTTAAATTGTTCATCATCCTTATTGATTCTGCTTCACTTATTACTTTTAATGTTTTCATTGTATGAATTTGTAATAGCCTAACTTAATATTATTGGTATTAATTGATGATGAGATGATAAACATAAATTTCAAAATTTAAAATGAAAAACTTCTTACTTTAGTTAATAAATAAAAGCAACCAATAAGCCAAATGAGTAAGAAAAATCGTTTAATCAAAAATGTTTTCGGCTATCCACGTAGCCTGCCTCAGTTGTAATACACAGATCAGAGAAGATTCTCTCCCTCTTTCTCATCATACCAAGTCAGGAACCAAACAGTGACCGATTCCTAACATCAACAACTGCAGGTGGAAAGTTCCAAACACATTTACAAAAAAACACAACAAAACATTTCTAAAATAACATTATAACAATTACAATCATCATCAAACCTCAAAATTTATGTATAGAGCAAAAATAATAACAACATACTAAATATAAAGTCCGTTACAAAAACAGAGTTACATAAACACGGGCTACCCAAAAAATATTCGCATTAATAATTGGCCGATTTCAATTCTAACCCTTTCTAGCTAAAGTAATTTGATAGATTTTAATTTTTATGTTAATATTAGATTTTAATGTATTAGTATTAATTTGTATTTAATCTTTGAAACTTGTTAATATTATTGATGTATAATTATTTAGATTTTATTATTACGTAATTTTAGTTAATACGTATCTTTTCCCAATTTTAACATTTTCCTGTAAATTCGACTATCTGTGCGATATGTATGGAAAGAATGTTGATTGCTGTACTTCACTTGTAATATTATTCTGTAAAGACAGATTTATAGCTACAGTGACCTAAGGTGTTTGTTTTCGTTAAAGGTCTTACGAGTGGGTCGAGTGTAAACCATATGTTCCCCTAATGCGGATATTTTTCGGGTAGCCCGTGTTTATGTAACTCTGTTTTTGTGACGGACTTTATATTTAGTATGTTATTATTATTTTTGCTCTATACATAAATTTCGAGGTTTGATGATGATTGTAATTGTTATAACGTTATTTTAGAAATTTTTTTGTCGTGTTTTCTTGTAAATGTGTTTGGAACTTTCCACCTGCAGTTTGTTGATGTTAGGAACCGGTCACTGATTGGTTCCTGACTTGGTACGATGAGAAAGAGGGAGAGAATCTTCTCTGATCTGTGTATTACAATTGAGGCAGACTACATGGATAGCAAAAACGTTTTTGATTATACAATTTTTCTTACTCATTTGGCTTATTGGTTGCTTTTATTTATAAATTTCAAATTTATTCGTATTTTTGTCTTAATTAAAAGGAGGTGCTGGATCAACCATAGTTGAAAAAATTAGTGATGAACCTGTACTATAAAAACACTTTAACCAAAATCATGTATGTTGTTTGTATTATTTTATTCTTACAATTTTTATCTATAAATCAAAATTTATAAATTGATTTATCATAATTTATTCAGTTCAAATATGCTCAATAAGTCAACTTCATAATTTTTTTGAATTTGTTTAAAAGTTCATCAAAATTTGTAAACATTTCAGAAATATAACCAATTTTCTTTATATTATTACTTAGTGTTAAAACACACACCTGAGATGTGTATGTTTTAACACTAAGTAAAAAGAAGTAAAAACTATAAAATTACAGAAAGCACTTTTGTTTCTTTAATAACCCTCTTCAGTCTGCATACAAAAAATTTAAAAAAATAGTTTCCCTTAAAACGTCACTATGGAATTACTAAGTTTAAATTACAATGATTAACAGAGTATTTCAATTATAGAAAATAATTTTATATATAAAGTAATTATGTAACAGTAAATATTTAAATAAATATATAAACAGTTTTAATAGAAATAATAATTGATTTTAATTAATGAAATGATCATAGTCCTGTTTCTAGACCCTATTTTCATGTGCTACTGATTTCACTGGGATCTACTTTGTTGACTGGCACAATAATATTCATTTATTGTTTATCAATCGTAATAATATTTTAAGATTACCAAATCATAGTCATTCTTCAACAGAATAGAAAGAATCGGTTAAAAAAACTTTTTTTAATCTTTAAAATTCTTCGGAAAAATTATCGTAGATCTTCAATTGTTAAAAAACTGTTTCTTAAATGTTCAGTTGTTTTTTAATCAATTAAGAATTTAATTTTTGAAAAATAAATTAAAAAAAGTTTCCCATTAACTGATTGCTATCTGATGAAAATAATTTAGACTAGCAAAACTACTTTGACCTATAAATAGATTCTTCCTATAATAACTTTGTTTCTGATGAAATATTATCAAGTATAAATTATTAAATGCTTTGATACTTTAAAAGTAATAAATATAAAAAATAAAAAGGTTGAATCTTTAATATGTTTTAATTACAATATTAAATTTTTTATTTGATATTGCAAATATGACTGTATTGTCAGCCACATTTAAATACTTTTGTGGCTGTAGTTGTAAACCATTGATGTAGACTACCAGCTATTGGGATATGAAGCAATAGGATTATTCATTATTTTCCACTCAGCTTTATCTCCATATCACATTATAACATTTTGATGTAGTGAATCATTGTCAAGTTTCCATATTTAAAAATTTTAATGGAAATATATAACTTTTTCATATCATATTGTTCTAATTTTTGAAATTTGAGATTGGCTTACATAACTATATGGATTACATACTAAAAATTTCAGTTTTGTTATTTTTATAGGCTGAACTAAGAACTTACAAAAATTTTTTGGCTTACATGAGTATATACTATATTACTTTGAATTTAAGCCGCAGTAAAATTTTTTACAATAGATATTGAAAAATAAGAAACATTTTTATTTACAAAGATACTAATATACATAATAAGCTGGGTAATTTATTGAGATTGATTAGAACATGTTTGATCTCTTCTCCCAAACATGTTCTAATCAATCTATCATCAATTCTGTTGTCATCCATGCATTCTTTTGTGCTCTAATTATAACACCCTTAGGAAAATTTGCCTTGGTGCAGTTTTTTGTAAAATAATAAAAAGTGGTTATTTGTTTCTATCAGCAGTTATAAACACATTATAATAATTCATGATTTTTCTTATAATTAAAATTTGGCCAGATACGACACAATTCTGCACAGCTACTATCAAACCACAACCGGATTAAACCAGAAAACTACGAATGGGGGACCACCGAATAAACTGTTATCAACGGTTGTAATATATGTTCATGCGTAGCGCGTAAAGCAAAAACCTGATTGTTTGGGAGTGGGAGATCGGGAGAAATAAAATGTTAAAATATTCGTTTTGAATTTAAGCTGCACCCAGATTTTACGTCTTAAAAACTTGAATAAAAAGTGCGGCTTAAATTTGAAGTAATATGGTATAATATACATAAATCCCATTTTGGAGGTAATCAAATCACTTTTATAAGAAAATGATTTTAGTAGTAACTTTATAATAATAACTGTAATTTTAATTTTATTCAGAATTAGTTTCATTCAAAAAAATTTAACCTGAATATTCCTAAAAATGGCATTTATAATTTGATATTATATTTCTAATCAGTTATCTGAATGATAATTTAGTTTTTTAGAAATTTATTTAGATTTAGGAATTTTTGATTCACATTTAATTTATAGTCTATTTGATCCAAATCAAAAAAGTAACTACAGGTAGTCCTCAACTTATGATCACTTGTAAACTATGATAGTGATATAATTAGTAAATTCTGTGATTGGTCAATGCAATTCCATGGGCTTTCATTCAAAAAAATTTAACCTGAATATTCCTAAAAATGGCATTTATGATTTGGTATTATATTTCTAATCAGTTATCTGAATGATAATTTAGTTTTTTAGAAATTTATTTAGATTTAGGAATTTTTGATTCACATTTAATTTATAGTCTATTTGATCCAAATCAAAAAAGTAACTACAAGTGATCATAAGTTGAGGACTACCTGTAAACTATGATAGTGATATAATTAGTAAATTCTGTGATTGGTCAATGCAATTCCATGGGTTTGAGTCCTTGATCCAATGGTTTGATATATGGAAACATCCTTTTTCAAATTTGATTCTTGTAATTTTGTGTTCTTTATGTTTATATTGATAATGTGTCTTAGTAAATATTAATAGTGAGAAATCCATAAATTTTGGCATTTACAACTTATAACACTCCAACTTACAATGGTGGGATTTGAAACAAGGTAAGTCAAGGACTACCTATATTTATAGAAATCAACATGTTTAAATCGTAATTTCTTTTATAAGTTTATATCATTGCTGTTCATTTATGATTAGTCATGTTTTCTGCTATGTGTATAATAAATAAAAAAGTTTAATTTTCATCCTATAGTTTTCTTAGGAACTAACCTCTTAACTTATTGTACAATAATTCTCTGGACCTAATGCAGGATGTTTAGTAGGGAGAAGATCCATATTTTTTAATTTTATTATAAAATTAATGTATTTTAGTGTATATATATATATCAAGGACAATCAAGGGGTATAAAAACTATACTGTATTTACTCAGATATTTGAATTAAAGAAATATATATACAGGAATACCTCGATTATCGCGGTTTCAATTATTGTGATTCTCGATTTATCGCGGTTTATAATTTGATACCAAAATTCAAATTATCGCGGCCGCGAGATGTAGCCCACTATATATGCAACCAGAATTACATTTAGTTTGAGTCGCCACTCTCCAAGTAGTGCTTCGTTTTTATCCGATAGTGCCTGCTCACCATTCACCAGTAACTATCCACCTCTACTTGAAGCACATGTGGATATTTATTTTTCTTCTTATTTACCCCTTCAGTGAATGCTAAAAGAAACAAGGATGATATCAAGGCTACAGCTATCAAGAAGAAACGTAGAGTGATCAACTTAGAAGATTAGCATGCTCAACAGATTTCTTTTTTTACCTTATACATAAAATTTAATTAATATATTTGAAAAATCCTTGGCAATGATCACTCATTTTACATACATTATTTATCCCGATTATATCGGATTCGATTATTGCGGTATTGTTTTGTGGCAACATTAACCGCGATAATTGAGGTATTCCTGTATTTGAAAAGATAATTTTTAAATGAAGTCTTAACTTTCACCTATGACTGGTTCCAAATCATTTTCAATTAGTGGCCCACTCAACTATTTATTTGAGCCCTTTGATTTTCATACCATTGATAGTTCTGAAGTCAATGCTTTTTTCAGGTTGTTGGTCTCTTTTTTAATTCGATCATAAAATTTATTGTAGCTACTGAAAGTTACATTAAATTTTATTTGCACAAAACTTTTACCATCACTTTGCCTTGTTAAATATTTATACTCTTCTTTAAGTTTGCCTGCAAATTTGTACTTTCTTTTACTATTAATTTAGGATTATAAATCTTACAGGTTACTGGGCAATTCTCATAACCCACAAGATACTGACAAACTAAATAAAGCATATTTTTATATGTGCAATACTTAGGTCCATGGTCTGCATGAATATTGTGTTACTATTAAGTTACAATATGTTCAAAGAACTATCAGATAATTGACTTAAGCAAATAAAATGTTGATAAATACTAAAGTGAAGAAAATTTAAAGTCCAGGATATTTTAAAATTCCAGACAAGTATTGAAATCCAGGATAATGTGGGCCAATCCGAGATATATGGCAAGACTACTCTTAATCCCAGTTTATTTTCATCTACTTGTATTGGAAGCTATTTAAAAACAAGAAAAGCAATATTAAATTTTTGTATTTGTTTTCATTTTCTCGTATTCAGTATTTGAAGTGATCTGTTATTACTTATTCAGTTTATATATTTATAAACATACTTAATTTTTAAATTAGATAAACTTTTTATTATACAGTGGACTTGTGTTTTTATGAATCTCCAATTTATGAACTACATGTTTTTACAAACTGTTTAGTTGGTCCCAAAAAGTCCTAATGTTAATTAATGCCATTCCCATATATGAATTTTTGATTTTTTGAACTTTTTTTGAGGTCTATACAAGTTCATAAAACTGAGAGTCCACTGTAATTTTAAAAGCTTGTAAAATTCAGTTGTTGTTGTTGTTATTATTTTAATTTAAATTTATTATAGAATTCAATTATTTCAACATTTTTCATATTTAATATAAAATTATTTATTCATTAACATAAATAAATTAAATAATTAGATAAGAATGTACCATATTTTACATTATAGAATTTTTAAAATTATATTTGTTGTTTGCAGGTTCCATCATTAACTAGTTTCTGGTTGCTAACATTATTGATTCAATTTCCACTGATTTCTTTTATCTCATTTCATAATGAACTAATGCTTCTTCCATTAGAGAAATCAGTCAATTTAATTATGTTAATTTTCATTGTATTGGAAACTATCGTTGGCTATTTTGCTCTCAGAACAATCGCACATCATCAAGCAGTCCGTTTCCAAATGCATATACATGGCATCCAGAAGACAGGGGTAAAGCTCTTCTCATCCATATCTGGTTAAAAATAAATTATAATGTTATTTATTGTACAAATATCAATATAGATTCTGTCATTCATAATATTATATTTAACATATTTCACTCTTGTAATTGTAAATATTGAAAAATTATTAAAAATTTTTTAATTTAACAAAAGTTACATAATATTCATTATTGAGCTAAATATTCTTTTCAAAATTTAGCTATTATAAATCTGATAATTATTCTAATTATAAAAAAGATATTTCTGTATAAATTTTTCTAAAAAACAAATGTATATACACTAGCATTAATATTAATATATAATTTTATGCAAAAGCACTTATACTAGAAAATAAATGAATATGATCAATATTTCTGTATGTGATTCTTATGAAAAGTATAATGAAAAACTTTTTAAAAGAACAATTTTTTTTAATAAGCAAATATTTTGCTCAGTTTTACTTATATGTTCTGTTCACACTGTATCCTTTTTGAATAACAAATACAATATAGAGCATAACTTTGCGAGGACAATTAATGCACTTTTGTTTATATTGAAATGTTTTTCCTATTTGCTATCAATATTTTAACATGTGAAACCAGAAAGAACTGAAATTGCCTATTTTCTGAAAAGATCATTTATTTAGCAATCTGAAGCATTTTGTGTCCAATTTTAATATTGACTTAACCCAGGTTTCCCAGCCAGTGTGCCACGATATATTTTGGGGATAAAAGTATATCTTAAGATGCTTTTGTCCCAAAAATATGTCACGACACATTGGTTGGAAAGTACCAACTTAACCAGATGTCACAATGACAACATGTCACTGTGATTAAGATTCTAGATAGAGGGTATACTCATTGGCTGCTATTTTTGGTCAGTAGTTGCAGTATATTCGTATTGTGATATTTTTTCAATAAAACTAGTTTAAGTTTAACACAACTTTACTTTGATATATTGACTAGCAGGTGTCTTTTATAAAATTATGCAACCAAAACAGAAGGGTTGTAAACTTTTTCTGAAAGTTTACAACCCTCCCACTTCAGCCACATAATTTTCTAAAAGATCTATATTGCCTCAGGTTATTGAGGAAAGATGATTTTTAGAAAATGATTGAGGAACAACTATTTAGTCACTTCATCTGATAGACTCTTCCCTTTATACCATAGATGTACAGTCGGTTGCAGAAAGTTTTGTACCTAAGCGGAAGGTGTTCGGCTTCCTTCCAATACTTCAAAGCAATGTGATTCATCAGTTCAGGCAGATCATTCGAACTCGCCGAGTATCGGATGATTCCATTAACTTTTGTCGTAGCAACGGGGGTGGGTAATTTTAATTGCACGTGTTAATTTTTTTGTCTCGCAAGATGACTTTGGATGTTCTATAGGGAATTTTTATTTTATTAATAATGAACTAATCTATTTTGTTATTAATGAAACAAAAATGGTGCATATTATCACTAATATTATATGCGCAATCAAGAGATAAGTTGTTATACCACTCCCTATTGAATAAAACAAGAGTGACATAATCCTGAAACATACTTTTTCGATGTATTTGAAGTTTATGTTATTTACGGTAATAATGCCAAAAGCTGTAGATAATAGCATTAGTAGTTGATAATTCAACACAGAGAAGAAGGAAAAACTGTGAAAAAATAGCCGAGATGTTTAGAATAACAAGAGGAACTGTAATAAACATTTGTGGGCCTATTTGAAGTTTATGTTATTTACGGTAATAATGCCAAAAGCTGTAGATAATAGCTAATTATCCAAACCAACAGGAAGACCAAAACTGACTAATCCTGACCAAGAGGAAACTTTGAAAGAACGCAGTGCAAACAATCCCTTTACTTCAGCCAAAGTTTTGAAAGCAGAACTGGAACTACCTGTTTCCCTGTCTACTGTTAGAAGACGGTATGTAGTTTTATAATATATATATATATATATACAGTATATGATGTACCGAAATAAATTTTGTAGATTAAATTAGCTAATTAAATTTGGTTATTTACAATAGTTTTTAAATTCTGCAATTTGACTTAAATAATATATGTGGATACTTATTTTATTTGAATTATAATTAACTAAATAAGAATCGCTAATAATCATAATGGTGTCTGGTATTCACATACTGTTTACAACTGTAGGAATTTCTTTATCGTAATTACAAGTCCAGCATTATTTTTTCGTAAAATAGAAGTAATTCACAACGATTACTAAGATGCTTATTAGTAAATTTATTTTTAGAACAAATGTGTTAGGTGGTAATTCGTACGAAACTGACTTGTGAGATAAATTGCAAGGACAGAAGCGTTAAAAAATGTGGCCACTGAAATACAAGGGTTTGAAAAAGTCATAAATTGTTCATTTTCAATCTTTTTCTATTTTCTTTTTTTGTAGGTAGTCATTTGAGAGATGTTGTTTTTCACGCATAATACTGCAAAAATTCAATTATTATATTTCTGAATAAAATAATAAAAAAGTTAAAAAAGTGTTTGTAAAAGTTACTGTTATTTTATAGCATTCAATCTTTCAGTATCCTTGTATAAGCATAATTTAAGTTAGCTAAATAATTTATATCGGCCTGAAAAGAAAAGGAATAAAATTTACAATAAATAAAAATGCGAAAAATATTATAAACATCTACAAACAGATAATTGTTTTATGTGAAAAAATGTTTTAAAAAATTAGTGGGAATATTCTTTTCGCTATGCTTAATGAAATGTGAAGATAAGTTTTTAAATTATAAAAAGCATTATTACATAGGGCCTAGAACATTATTAAACAAATGCATAATTTTTTTTATAAACAGATTACGCGAATTTGCTATGCTTAATGAAATGTGAAGATAAGTTTTTAATTATAAAAAGCATTATTACGTAGGGCCTAGAACATTATTAAACAAATGCATAATTTTTTTTATAAACAGATTACGCGAATCAGGGGTCCTAGTCTCGAGTTTATCGTGTTACAACATGGAGAACGGCGAAGAATTACTTACCGCCAGTAACGTGATCGATCGCATTGGCTTCGCATATCAATATGCCCATTGGAATAACCGTGATTGGAGTTCGGTGATTTTCATCGACGAAAAAATATTCTGCAGTGAAGGTCCGGCGATATTTGGGTGCACCGGCCCTGAGGGAAACGATTTGACAGTTGTTACATTTATCCGAAAAGAACAAGCGGCAGATTTTCAATTGGTGAGTTAAGAATACGTGCATTATACGTTCTACGCATTACTATAGAATAGCAACATAAACTGAAATTACTTTCCTGACATTTTGCATCTAGTAGGCCTAGAATATATCCCACACATGGCTCAGATGATTTTTAAAGTAGTATTTCCTTAATAGTATATCAGAAATTTGTATTATTAATATGCGACTACATAGTATTAATTTTTATCAATTAAGGCTGGGTCTTACAGGCGTAAAACGCGACGTAAATACGTCGGCGTATCGACGGTGATGATGTCACTTCCCGTATATTGCTAGACGCTGCGTCGTTACGCCGGAGATGACTTTTCTTCAACTTTATGCGCTGCGCCAAGAGTACGTTGGCTATTCGTCCAATCAGAAGAGAGATTGTTTTATTTCGTAATTCAATGTGGCTAGTAGAGAAGATACTTATACGCGTTCAATAATGAAGCATTTTTGGAAGAAATGAAAAAATATCGATTCTTTTACGATAAAAAAAATGTCCGACGATGATGATGATGAGCTATCCATGTTGAATCAGCTAACTTCAAATGATATCACAGTAATTGAATACGTGCATTATACGTCCTACGCATTACTATAGAATAGCAACATAGACTGAAATTACTTTCCTGACATTTTGCATCTAGTAGGCCTAGAATATATCCCACACATGGCTCAGATGATTTTTAAAGTAGTATTTCCTTAATAGTATATCAGAAATTTGTATTATTAATATGCGACTACATAGTATTAATTTTTATCAATTAAGGCTGGGTCTTACAGGCGTAAAACGCGACGTAAATACGTCGGCGTATCGACGGTGATGATGTCACTTCCCGTATATTGCTAGACGCTGCGTCGTTACGCCGGAGATGACTTTTCTTCAACTTTATGCGCTGCGCCAAGAGTACGTTGGCTATTCGTCCAATCAGAAGAGAGATTGTTTTATTTCGTAATTCAATGTAGCGAGTAGGGAAG
>AYEL01083975.1:0-17211 GCA_000484575.1 Olivierus martensii
TGGTTTTGGTTTTGAATTCGGGCTTGCCGAGCCAAGGAAGATATTTTCTTTGATTTCGATTATTGAAATAGGAATTTTTTTCAAAAATTTACTTTTATAATGCCTTATCTCGGGTTAGCACAAGATAAAGCACAATGAAGAGCTGTGGCAAAATTTTAATTATTGAATAAATGCAATATTTTCATTAAATTCCAATAAAAATCGATTAAAAATAAAAAAATACATCATCTCACGTTAATCCATCGTTTAGAAGTCGAAACGCGAGCTTTCTACCGATTCTAGACTGAAAATCAAACTTCCAAAACAACATTTTAGGTCAAAATTTTCCGCGAAATTTTTGTGGGGAAAAAAAACTGTGAAAATGATCAATATTAGATTATTTATAATGATATAAGCATTATCTAACAAAATTCTACAGATTTACTGAAAGGTTGTTTTTATTCGCTAAATTTGGTGCAATTACTGGTTCGTTACACACAAACTTATATAATTTATATTACTTTTAATAGAATATATTTATTATTAATATTACTATTGTGAAAATATGTTTATTTAAAAGGATTTAAAAAAAAAAAACATCGTCACGTATGATATAAAACTATTACCAGGTTTTACCAATTACTATTGTGAAAATACGTTTATTTAAAATGATTAAAAATAAAAAATTGTGAAAATATGTTTATTTAAAAGGATTTAAAAAAAAAAAACATCGTCACGTATGATATAAAACTATTACCAGGTTTTACAAAAAAAAAATTTACATCACATATGATATAAAACTATTACCAGGTTTTACTTAATCACAATACGAGGACTTATTAAATGTAAGCTTATAATTATATATGAAAAGCCTACAGAAAAAATTTTATCGAAAGGAAATAAATCCTTCTTCTGACAAAAATAATTTCGTCGGAAAACGGCGGGTTAACCCAACATAAAGCACAATGAAGAGCTGTTGCAAAATTTTAATTATTGAATAAATGCAATATTTTCATTAAATTTTGATTAAATTCCAATAAAAATCAATTAAAAATAAAAAAAATACACCATCCCACATTAATCCATCGTTTGAAGTCGAAAACGCGAGCTTTCTACCGATTCTAGACTGAAAAACAAAATTTTAGGTCAAAATTTCCCACGAAATTTTTGTGGGAAAAAAGCTGAAAATTATCAATATTTGATTATTTTTAATGATATAAGCATTATCTGACAATATTCTACCGATTTACTGAAACGATTTAATGTACAGTACATTAAATAAATGTTTGTAATTCCTGCAATTATAAACATATATTTATAATTGTTTTAATTGGCTAAATTTGGTGCAATTACTGTTTCGTTACACACAAACTTATATAATTTATATTACTTTTAATAGAATATATTTTTATTAATCGATTACTATTGTGAAAATACGTTTATTTAAAAGGATAAAAAAAAAAAAAAAACATTACGTCACGTATGATATAAAACTATTACCAGATTTTACTTATTCACCATACGAGGGCACCATTGGAAAATACGTTTTTATTAAATGTAAACCTATAGTTATATATGAAAATCCTACAGAAAAAATTTCTGTATTATATTATAAATTTATTGTATTATAAATTTTTTTATCGAAAAGGAATAAATCCTTCTTCTGACAAAAATAATTTCGTCGGAAAATGGCATTTAGGTTTATTCAAGGAAATGTCTGACCGAATTTGTTTATCTCAAAAAGAAGTCAAGTGTGCTGTTCGCCAATGCAACACAATCAAGTTAATTTCCTTGTAAGATTAAACCTCTTTATTTTCTTTTTTTGAAAGGAAATTTATTAAATTATATGCATATATTTTATCATCTCTTTTTTAAATGAATAAGTACACTTTGACGGCTACGGAAGACGAAATCCGGCAGCCAATAAGAGAGAGTTTGGAGAAAACATGGCGGTCGGGATCGAAATGTAAACAAAGCGATTCGTTTAGGCGCTCGGCTATCATAATAAAAACATTAAACAATATTGTAATAAATTTAAAGCATACAGGGAATAAATTTGTCCTAAAGGTTCAGATTTTAAATATAATTAGGACTACGGCCTTCTTTACAATATCGGAGTCCCTAGAATCAACTGTTTGCATTGGCTGGTGGCCAAATAGCTACCACCTGTTTGTAAGCGGTAGCCAAAATGGAAATTCTGGTAGCAATTGGCTACTTGGCTACCGGGTTTGTCGAGCCCTGTATACATTAATATATAATATATATTTGCATCAAGATGTATAATTATATCATCTTGAAAGTGTTTTTGTCAAGGAGTTTAAATATAATTCTTGCGCGACACCTTCAAGATGTATTACAGTAAACTTCCGTATAACGTGCTCTCCTCTAACACGAATTCATATAACGAAATCGCTCTTCTACAACACGATGCACTTCGTATAATGTTACATCTTGAAAGTGTCGCGCAAAACATTGTCCCTTTCAAGATGGCGTCGCGCACAGTATCGATACTTTGTTGTGATAAGTTTTTTCATATAGCTACTTATCGGTTCCGTTTCAATTGATTATATAGCGATTTACTACTAGTAATATGACTAAAAATATTATGTAAAAATCTCGGAGTAGAATCTTGCCTTGCGGAAATTGTACTGTTGATATTTTTATAGCTTATAAAATTTTTTAAAAACGAGAAAAATTTACTTATCTTTTGACGATGCGACATGCTGCAGTATCCACTTAGCGACGGCAAAAAAGCTGATTCAGTTTGTTTACAATGCTTATAAAATTTTTTAAAAACGAGAAAAATTTACTTATCTTGCGACATGCATACTTATGCGACATGCTGCAGTATCCACTTAGCGACGGCAAAAAAGCTGATTCAGTTTGTTTACAAAAATTCTGTTGTACAACGGAACCACTGATCGTACGTTTAACCACGTGCCGGTAGGCGTAAATCATGAACTTTCTGTATAGAATTAAAGATTAGCGCTGGAGGCTGCAGCGCGTCATAAGAAGTTTAGTAAAATTTATCTTAACTTACAATTGCTATCGAAATAATAATTATGGATGCTTTGATAATGTCACGTGCCGGTAGGCGTAAATCATGAACTTTCTGTACAGAATTAAAGATTAGCGCTGGAGGCTGCAGCGCGTCATAAGAAGTTTGGTAAAATTTATCTTAACTTACAATTGCTATCGAAATAATAATTATGGATGCTTTGATAATGATGATATGATAGCTCTGTAAATTGTATTATTGAGGAAAAATTGTGTAAATTATTTGAAGGAAATCATGATCAGATTCCGTTTAATAATAACGTCTTATGTCTAATCTCTTAGTTAAAATAACATTCAAATTCAATCACATTTTCACATATTCCTAAATGTTAAAATGCAGCAAGTAATTATGATAGCTATTACTGAGATTTTTCTGTTTTCTGTCCTCACAACGAGTGAGTCGACGAAATCGACACATTTTAACAACCAGTTCGAGGGAACCGTTTAAATGATAACACTGCAAATATGTTACATTGCAGTCTTTATTTCTTAAACAATTAAACAAATATTTTATAAGGCGGCTGGATGGCTGAGTGGTAACGCGTTGGGGTACCACGCAGGACGACTCGGGTCTGGTCCCAGATTTTTTCGGGATACTGGGCCCGGCCCAGTGATCCCTGTTCTTCACCATCCGGCCCCCTCCACGGGTGTGGGTGCAGCCCGTGGTTGGACCCCTTAGTAATCTCCCTGATTGGAAAGGGGGCGTAAAATATGCAAAAAGAACCTCATAATCCAAGATACCTTGTATTCCGTAAAAATGAAAATAAAAGGTCTGCCATTCTAGCGGAGGGGGCAGCCGGATGGTGGAGGACGGGGATCGACAAGTTGGGCCCGGACCCCATAATAAACATTTTCAAATGGGTGGGACTCGAAACTCGAATCTGGGTCCTTCACAGTGGAAAGTCGAAGCATTTCCACCTGGACAATTCAGCCGACTATAACATGACTATTCGATAACTTCTTGCTTCTTTTGAAGCCGGATGGCTGCGTGATAACGTGGCGACGCCACGTAGTGCAAAGTCGCGGATTAGAACGAATGGAATAAAATTAATTCTAACTAAGCCTAACGGTTAGCGACTCTGCAAATTCCAGAGTTCTGCCTGAGCTCAGGTCTTTTTCTAAGTTCTAACTTAATACTAAATAATTACAAAACAATTTAACACAATGTAACGTCTAACTGACGAAACAAAACTAAATATCGGAACTTACACTGAAAGTGCCGATTAAGTGTTAGCAGTAAAACGAAAAAAAAAAAAAACGATGTTAGAACTTACACTAATAACTTAAGGAAATTCTCAAACAAGTTAGATAATAAGAAAATATAAATTTATTTGACTCAAAACACTTACAAAAGTGTTAATAAAAGCTTTATTTAAACTCTAATAAAGCACAATGAAATAAACCACAAAACTTATTTAATCCAATTCAATCCACAAGAAACAAACCTTAAATACTACTTAAATTCTAATACCTCCACTTCCGATACAAACTTCAATTAATAGTCGATCCCTACAAGAACTCAATTGTCACTTTTCGCCAATTCTACGTCTGGAAATTCAGCACCTCAAAATGCTTGTCGATTGCGTCGTCCTTTTATACAGTACTCGAACACCGCCGCACTCGCTCATTTACATACTTATACGTAACAAGTTCAAAGTTATTAGTTTACAGAGTGGTTCATTCATGTCATTATCTTTACAATTCATTTATATATCGAACAAAAATACTGATACGGATCATTCTTATTTTCACATATCAGTTCAGTGGTAAATATTATGTAGATTAAGACATCATTAATCGGGATAGCTCTTCCGGGTACGTGCACCGATCCCGTATCACGTGACTGCCAACGACGGATGCGGAGAACGTGGGAAGTAAGTTAACTTTTAAACTAAAATATAATACGGGAGAACATGGGAAGTAAGTTAACTTTTAAACTAAAATATAATACGTTAAAATAATAGGAAAATAATGATAAATAATAGAGTGCATAATAAAATAAAAACATAGGAAAATAACGATAAATAAATAATAGAGTGCATAATAAAATAATGGAGAATGTGGAAGTAAGTTAACTTTTAAACTAAAATATAATACGTTAGCATATAAAAAATAACGATAAATAATAGAGTGCATAATAAAATAAAACTAGGACAGGTAAACGATAAATAATAAAGAGTATAATAAAATAAAAATAGGACAGGTCCAAGTTAACCTCCCTCACAGTAGGACTCTATGTTCGCGTCCCGATCCGGCATCATACCGAAATTTTTTTCAGGGTTCTGGGTCCATCTGGCGATCCCCGTTCACCATCCAGCTCCTCTCCACGAGTATAAGTGCAGCTCCTGGTTGGAACGGAATTGGCCCCACACCTTAGTAATCTCATTGATTGGAAAGGAGCGTGACTACTCGCTTTTCATTGGTTGAAAACGAAGGAAAAACTCTAAAAATCACTATAGTCAGTATATTAAAACATATCCATAATTATGTAAACGATATCTGTGTTCTATATTTCTATTGATTTTTCCACGAATGATTAAGATTACGATTGAGCCTGAAATGGCCTCATCATTTTAGGGTGAGTTCAGAAAATGTTCTGAGAAGTCTCTGCTGAAGAAACTAAAGAATGACGTCACATGGCGGGACAACATGATTTGTTGAACGGCCGTAGGTCCAGCAGTTCAACAAATCACATTGTCTCGCGATGTGATGTCATTCTTTAGTTTCACCAGAAACTTCTCGGAACATTATCTGAATTAACCCTTAATAATCAGCAATTATTAGAAAGTGGAACTATAAAGCTATTTTTTAGTGTGATTAAATTATATTAAAACAATACTTTTTAATATTATTTTAAAATTAAGTTTCAATATTCGTTTTTATAAATTTAGAATATCATTTTTATAGTGTACAAAATATATATTCGTCCTTGGATATATAATTATAAAAAAAAACAATCTATAAGTAAAATCCGATGGTAACGTCTTTATTTTTAAAATAAACTTTTATTGTGCATTGAAACAGTAAATTTAAACAGCTAAATTTATAAAATGTTTTTATTTTATTTTCCTTTCGTACGTAATATTTTATAATATAGTACTGTATTTATCTCAACCAATTTCTATAAAATAAAATTCTTTACATCGCAAGAGAGTTTTTGGCGAGTAAAAGAAAATGAATCAGAGCCAGAGGTCGTTTCATACACTATTAGGCCATCGATGTATTATGCACGTGCATAGAATGATTAGAAGCAGCAGCCATGCTGTTTGTACATAAATAATTAAAATAAGCAGATTCACAACAATTAAATTAAGTATAAAATATATTATATATTGAGGAAATTATAAATATTCAAAACAGTAACACACTTATTTATAGTTGACGTTTTTTTGCTTAAGTTTGATATGAGTGCAAAGCGAGAATTTTTGTGCGCTTTGTGTGATAAGCGATTTTCTAGAAAAGATAATTTAAGCAGACATTATTACCAAATCCACAAAATAATTCCCGATAACAGAAGAACCATTTATTGTGCCGAAATTAATTGCGGTTTCAATACAACTTATAATTACAAATTACGGGAACATTTGAGAGATGAACACGAACTTAATTCATACGAATCACAAAAGATTATTTTTGATTCTTTAGAAAGTAAGTTAATAATTTTATTAAGTTAATTAAGCATTAATACAATATGAACTATTTTTATTTTAGAATTTTGGGAATGGAAACGTCAAATCGAGCATGCCAGTTCTTCCAAGTTTTTCCAGACGAGTAAGAAGAAACTTGGTTCTGGATATAGTAAATATTATTTCTCTTGTAACAGAACTGGAACGTATAAGCCAAAAGGGAATAATATAAGAGCGTTAAAATTTCAGGTAATTTTAGTATAAAAATTTTAAGTGTTTTAATTTATAAACAGTTATTAATTAAGCAAGTTTTCAAAAGATTATTTAAGTTGTTAAATATACACATGCAAAATTGCTATATAACATTGTTGGATAGAAAACTATCTGCTCTGAAAAGTAAATATTATACTGATACAAACAGAAATGAAATATTCAAAATATTAATTCTACACAGACTATAGCTATGAAAAAAGAACAAATAATAAATCAGATATTAAATGCAGTAATCTTATATAATGAAAGAGGATGTTCAATATACTACAGAAATGCAAACTCTGAAAAATGGAATTACAATATTCATTTAAAAAGAAATGTATGGAAACTAGAAGTATTAAAACATTTTGCAAATAATTCTGTCAACTATAACAATATACAGTATCTGGAATCTGGAACGATATTATGATGAGTATTCTATTAAAAAAGTTGATAAAGAAGACAAGCAACTCATTTCTAAAGTTTCCAATTTTAAATATAAAGTACAGTCATCCCCAAAGTTATGTCATAATTAGTTCCAAGACAGATAACATTATGATATAAATCCAGACAGATTTCCTAAAAATGCAATATTTAAAATGAGGATAATAGAAATCGTGACAAATCAAATAAAAATGATATAAATCCATACAGATTTCCTAAAAATGCAATATTTAAAATGAGGATAATAGAAATCGTGACAAATCAAATGACAATTTAACGAGAAAGAGACACTTCCTCTTCAATTTTAGCTAGATTATCTGGATAATCTCCAATATTGAATAATCTAATTGCAATTTGCATGTGTCTTAGATAATAAATTCAGAAAATCAAGCTTTGAAATCTTGCAAGATAAATACCTCCTCTTAGAAACTTCTAATACAGTGGGTGATCGGTTAATGAACATAATCCGTTCTGAGATAATGTTCGTTATCCAAATTGTTCGTTAACCAATCATCGATTTACCATAGGTTTTATAGGAATTTGATTAATTCGTTCTGGAGACCCAAAAAAAATAAATAAAAAATTATATAATTTCTTACTACGTTTATTTATATGTAATAACCATAATATATACTTACATAGTTTTGCATTTTATTTTCTGTTAAAGAATCTGTCTAATGTCGATTGTTTTTCTCTCTTCAGGATTTTTCAGAAGTGATTAATAGCATTGTCATTGTAGAGATCCAAGCCTATTGACCTCATCCTGGTATGGGTGCATTCTAAGACCAAAATATTGTAAAAATCTCTCTTATTCTTTAATAAATCTTTGATTTGTTTTAAGTTGTCTCTGAGTTCATTTCTAACCTTTAATAAATCTTTGATTTGTTTTACGTTGTCTCCGAGTTCATTTTATGGGAAAAATTACTGTTCTCCCATCCTTACCCATAAGTCCACCGACGTTTGACTTACTCATAGGTCCACCAACATACAAGGCCTAAGCATATCATTCCTTACTGTTCTTCCATCCTTACCCATAAGTCCACAAATGTGCAAGGCCTATTCTTCCATCCTTACCCATAAGTCCACCAACGCGCAAGGTCTAAACCTGTCATTCTCGTCCTTACCCATAAGTCCACGAGCGCGCAAGGCCTAAGCCTGTCATTCACCCTTATCCATATATCCATGAATGTGCAAAGCCTAATCCTGTCATTTCTTTAGGTTAATTAAGCCGCCATATCCTCATGAGATATTTTTATCTGGTGGCAGCTACTTATAGAGCTCACCACAGGTTAGCCAACACCCATGATGGGGCCAACCGGATGGTTGAAGGATGAGATTCAATGGGTCGGGCCCAGACCCCTCCTGAAAATTGCTCCAGGATGATAAGCCACAGCTTTACCACATAGCCATCTGGCTGACCTGTCATTCTGTCAGTCTGCAGGTCCCATAGTTTGTTCTGTGAAGTGTTCATTATTCAAACATAAAAATCTTTTGCAAAAGTGTTTGTTATCCGATTTGTTCATTATCTGAACAGTTTGTTAACCGATCATCCACTGTAGTAAATAGATAGTATCATCTTTATTCCTTATTTAGTTTTATTGCTTGCTGCTCATTTGAATCAATGTCCTCAAGAATTATGATGGCAATTTCAATGAATTAAAGCTCCAGTCAATTTTGAAACTGACATGGACTCTCCGCAACCCGAATCCTTCAAGCATGCTTTGTTACTGTATTTCAATAAGATTGTTGAGAGTGAATACATGATCATTGAAATTTAGCAACTCAAAAACATCATCATTCTCAATCTTATAAATCAAGTTTATTGTCACCATGCTTGGGATTTCTCTGTTGCCTGGGCATGAAATTGACTTATATAGTGTCTACTTAGTTTTGGATCTCCATAAAGAAGGGCAAATTTTCTTCCAGATGCTCTCCGTTATTTTTCACAACTTCTCTGAGTCACCTACAGCTCTAACTGCACCTAGAATATTAGAAAAGTGCTTCAATATCCTTTGACATTTTCCATTCCTAAATGAAATAAAAGTGCATATGAATTAAGTCTGTTATTTGAGAGCATGATAATTTGCAATATTTATTATCTGATTTGAATACAACTAATATGTCATTAGATCACATTAGAAGTCCAATCCTATTGAAAATAGCTGATATCAATTTACTATTATCAATTTCAATAAAAATGAAGCTATTCATTTATTTTGGAGCAACATCTCAAATAAATACAACAAGCATTTTAAACAGGAAGATAATTTATTATTAGTAAGTATAAAGCTATCATCATCATCAGGCAATAATATTTTTCAGTCTTCTATGTCCCTCCTTAGTTGTATTTAACAAGTGTATGTCTCTTGCTCTACATTGATACAAAATACCAAAAATTATTGTCTAGTATTAACAGCAGTGTGCTTACTAATAATAAATTACCATCTTCCTGCTGAAAGTGTTTGTTATAATATTTGTGTCATTTTATAACAGCAGAACTTGAGAGTTTAAGATGTTGGATAAATAATATCCAGTCTGAATAAAATATATATACCAGGGGTTGCCAAGCTTCATGTCAGTAAGAGCCAGATAGGAGAATCTCAAGTACTTAAGATTCGCACTCAGTTTCTTTTTGGGTCAATGAAAGCTGCATTAGTTTTTATGGGTAATCTTAACAATGATTTCAAAATTATTTATTATTTATTTCAATTGCTTTTATTTCATTTAGATGCATACTATTCTTTATAATAAATAAACAAATTACAAATATATTATTTTTTAAAATTAAGTAGGTATTTGCTTCATATTAACTATTAATTTTCATGCTGTGGGCCACATTGAAGGTACCAAAGAGCCGCATGTGGCTCACGAGCCACAATTTGGCCACCATTGATACATACAATACTGGAATCGGTTATACTGAATATTATTGGTATCAATTATATCTATCTATCAACTGATTGTCAAAATTTTAAATTATCTAAACTGGCATCCATCTAGATATGATTGAATAAAGGTATCCTTCCTATAACATGATAGATAGGTTCCTATAAACACCGTGTTGTGTGAAACTGTATTATATGAGACCTGGAACCAATACAAAAAGGAGGGTTTCGTTCCAAAACCAATTCAAAACAAATAACTTTGTTTAATTCCTCATAAGAAACTTGATTTTCATTAAGAATATTAATAACACTAAACATAAAGAAAGAAAAAATAATACCGTATATATATATATGTAAGACACTAAAAAATGATGTATATAAAACAAAAGGAGAGAAAAAAGTATATGGCCTATGGAACATTCATTTAATAATTATATCTTCCTTACCACTGATTTGTTATATATATATATATATATATATGTAAGACCCTAAAAAATGATGTATATAAAACAAAAAGAGAGAAAAAAGTATATGGCGTATGGAACATTCATTTAATAATTATATCTTCCTTACCACTGATTTGTTAAAACGAGAATGTTTTTATTCTTTAACAATATCAATTTCACTTTCTGAACACTCCATAGTGCACTCATAAAAGGCTCAAAAAGTTGGAAAACCCTTGTTCTTGAATATGGCTCCATGCTGAACTGTGATGGTGAAAAACTTGTCACACCTGTGGTTTGAGTACTAACTACCACAGAGTACCTAATCTGCATAATACTGCTCTTTGCTGCTTCAGTAGTGTTCTGCACGGTACACACAAATATAGAGATGCTCTCTGTCAGATTCTTCTTATTATTGCTTGAATAGCCCAATTGGCAGTACATGCAGCAGCATCTTATTTTGTGATATCTCACAATTTGTAGTGATATTAAAAACTTTCAAAACAAAAGTTGTTTGTTTTTTACAGTTCTCTCCAATTATGCCAAAATCGGCATATGTTTCCATTGGAGATTTCAAAGTTCACCTCTTGTGCCCCTACTTCAGATGGGCCCACAAAATTTTTATCATGCCCATTCAAATCTTTGGATATACTTAGGAAGTTGGATGAAAAATTTTGATTACAAATCTCATTGCTTTTCTGAGAAAAAAGGGTTGTAGGTGGTAAGAAACACCCAGTATATACAAACTTACAATCCAAACTTCAAGGGAATTTTAATCCAAATGAACCTGATAATGGTGTGTCTCAAGAGTTAAATTTGGCATGTTTATTTGGACACCCAGTATATATCTGAAACAAGAATGGATAGCAGTTGCATGAAAGAAACAAAACAAGAGAATCAAATTTAACTGAAATTCTTTGGTGCTTAATCAATGTGTCTCTTTCTCCTTAAGGCAAAGTAATATTATTTCTTCTCCATGCAATATTTTGTTTCATTCACTTTCATTTTTAATGCTAAAATGTGATTTTAATAAAAATATGAAAGATTATAATCAATACAAATAAACATAAAGAAATGAATGAATGAATGCTGTGAATAATGAGAGAGAGTATAATTTGATGTGAGCAAATAAGAATATTTGTGAAGCCTGTGCTTTGGGATCTGTTATTTAATTAATTTATTTGACAGCTTATAAGATATTGAAGTGTAATTTTAGGATGGTAAATTTAAGAAAAATCTTTTAAAAAAATTTTATTGTTAATTATAATGGAAATTTAAAACTGAATAAAAATAAAACTCGAAAGCCATTAAAGAAAGCTATATGATTATTACCATATTTTAATATTATTCAACTTCAAATTCATTACTGACATGATCATCTTTATCCTCAATATGATTATAATCATTGATTATGGCTTACATATATTACTGGAATTCACTTGTTACTTCAACAACAGCCTGGTAATTGCTGAAAACTGTGCTGACTATCCATTATAACATCTGTTTTAAAAATGTAAACTATCCATCAGTTATACTTTATTGTTTGCTGAATCTCTGTTTTCACATGTATTATCACTTTTGACTTATAAGAACCTTAAAAAAAATCATGTTTTTCCTTATACGATAAGTTATACTATATACTAGGGCTGCCCAACTAGTTGATCGCGAGCTATCAGTCAATCTCGACAAGCTTTTTAGTTGATTGCAAGCCTCCGATCATCTTTCAATCAACTCACCTGTTAATCTTCCACTTTATAATATGCAATAAAGGTGGTCTGTGTTCTTGTTGAAACAAGTGAAGTTATCCCTAGTGTTTTTGTTCTTTGTGTCTTTTATCATTTATTAAGTAATAGATCAGATCAGATCAGTCGGTAGAATATAATAATATATCAAAAACAATAAATGAAGATTATTTCGATGAGTTAAGCAAAATTTTGTTGGACAAATGCTGTAGAGGTTCACATGCCTTTTCTTTCTTTATTATATTACTCAGGTCTGGACAACAGTACAGTATATCGTTATTCTACACTGAAAGGGTTAAATTTATTTAAAAAATAAACTTCTTCAATTATTTAAATCTTTTTTTCTTTTAACCATAATTATGAGCATAGAAAAGAAAATTAAAACTTATAATTACCATGATGAAGGGGAACATGATTTCTTTTTTCCATAGTTAATACAAATGCTCTTGTCCAATATGTAATATATTCCAAAAAAGGGGGAAATATCGAAAAGACATTTTCAAACAATGTTCTCCAATTATGAAAATTAATATCCGAAAACTCTGAAATAGACGGAGCAAAAATTATACATTTAAAATTGAACTTACATTCACAACATAATATGCTTGTAAAAGTTTTAAGATTTTCTCTTTTGTCATATAATCTAAATTTTGAATCAATAGCAAAATCTACACAATGCCAAATATCGCATTAAAATTTTTGTTTACCCATATATTCGTAGTTATTTTCATATTTTCATGTTATGAAGAATTGTTTATTTTACTTAATAAATTTTAAATTATATAGATGATTGTTATTTCTGTACTTTTATTCCCTGGATATCGGTAGATCGCTATATCACTCTGGTAAAAAAAGTAGTTCACGTCATAAAAAGATTGGGCAGCCCTGCTGTATATTATAAGGATAAATGCAGTAATCAAATGACAAAAAATTTTGTTAAATTGATAGAATGTGAATAATGTGTAAATGGCTCAGAGTCCAGAATAAGAGTTGGAGAATCACAGAAATAATAGATTATTGTTTTGTTAAAATAGTTGTTAACATTTATTAAGGATAAAAAAAATAATATAAGGTTTCTCTCACATTTAAAAATATATATGGATGTATGATTTATATTTTAGGCTTTAATGTTCCTATCTGAGTTTAAGAAAGACAATTAAATATACAGAATGAATTCCTAATTGTCCTAACCTTAAAAAGGGATTCCATGTGATCATGAACAGTACCTTTGAGAAAAAGGGTTCTGTCTTTTTCTTAGTATCTTCACCAATTTATTCCAAATTACTGGGCAGGATAATATTAAGAAGAAGGCATTGATTTTACAATTTGTAATGGAGACATACAAGCTTGAGACAATTGTCTCAAACAACAGACACTGAAAGAGAATTGAGATGTCTGTCTTTGATGAATGATTCACTATACACGTGTGAGCAATTCATGATAGACTCTGGAATGATTCCGTCATTGTAATCAGATCATGACTGGAAAGTTATATTGAGGAAAAATAAATTTGTTGACCCATCTAAATGTAGATTCTCTTGTGTATATTCAACAGCATAAATCAATTAGCTAGCAAGCGTATTGATTGTATTTGCAATATTTATTGTTTACATACTGTATTTTGTCTTTTTTTTTTTACTTTATTCTTGTAAATACTGTATTTTATCATTTGTATATTATATATTTATTATAATTTTAATTTTACAAACACAGTAGTTAAATTTAAACTTTAATAGGATGAAGCTAAAGTATGTTTTTTATTTTTAATTTAATTAAATGGTCTGTTTTTAACTTTGTTTTATATTTATTGCATATTATTTATTAATGTTTTTTAATTGTTATTTATAGGGAAGCTGTAAAATCAATGGTCATTGTACTGCATTTATTATATGTATAGAAGAGGAAAATAAATGTATTGTTGAATATTGTTTACAACATTATGCACATAATATTGAAGTAGGAAATTTATTACTTGATGATGAAAACATAACAGCAGTAAAAGATATAAATAAGACTACTGTAGGAAGAAAATATAAAAGACCAACAATTTATCATCCCAAATAAATAAGCTAAATGAACAGTATTTATTTATATTAATTCAACAATTTAAATACAAATTTAATTTTTCTCAGTAATTTAAATTGTTAGAATAAGTGACATATTGCCATTGAATTTGTAATGTGTATATATCTTGTAAATATTAATAATTAAAATTTTATATATTTTTAATAAGATTTTTATTTGATTAAATCACAATTACAGTATATTGAATAAGTAAACAGAAAATTCCAATAAATGCCAAATCAATAAACATGTTGTATTTTTAAAATATTATCATTAAAGAAAACGGTTGGCCAGATAGTTGCATAGAAAAGTTGCTAATCATCTTGGAGGATTCACTTCGATTTCAAGTCCCACATTTCTAGATTTTTCAAGAGTTTCTGGGCCTAGCTCTTTGAATCCTTCAACATTTACATTCCTGTTTATACCATTATGGTATTGGCCAGCCAGTTGAGCTCTGAATTGGATGCTGCAAAACATATCCCATCTGAGATTTAGCAGCATAATTAACACTAACATATATCTCTTTAATAACATTTATTTTTTAATGTTCAATGCATATTTTACATCATTGTTCATCATCTAAATTAATAACTTACCAGGAATTGCGTCTCATCTACATTCCTGTTTATACCATTATGGTATTGGCCAGCCAGTTGTGAGCTCTGAATTGGATGCCGCAAAACATATCCCATCTGAGATTTAGCAGCATAATTAACACTAACATATATCTCTTTAATAACATTTATTTTTTAATATTCAATGCATGCTATAAAACTGACTTTTTGTTTTTATTATTATTATTTGAAACAAGAATGATATATCGAGATTCGAATGCATGTTTTGAGTTGTTAAACTTAGTATATTATTACAAAACAATGAGCGTGTTTGTAATGAAGCATATCTCATTGAATAATGCTAGATTATTTTTTCTCAACTGATTAGTGACACTAAAATATACTTGTTAAGAATTAAAATCATATAACAAAATACATTCTGTTGCAAAAAAAGAGAAGCAGCAGCATCCATAAAAATGTGAGAATTGCAAAACTACACAGATGCCTTTCAATTAGATATACAAATGATTTCATTGCCACAGAATACACAGGGCATTTCAAGAGCTCATGAGACGAGCTAATCTGAAGCCAATATAAGGAACGACGTTCATAAGTATGGATATATATGTAATTTTTTGTGTCATGTATATGTATAATAATACAGGTTATTGTGTTCTTAAATAAATTTAATATATATAAATTTTAAAAAGTTTTAAATAAATAATAGAAATTTATAATTTAAAACATAAGTCCTTTCGATCCTGTAATCAGATCTTCAGTTACAAAATAAAATACAATTTTACAAATTACTAATGTGAGAATACAGGTAGGCCTCGATTAGCGCGAATAATTGGTTCCACGAATTTCTCGCGCTAATCGAAGTATTAACTCTATGGAAAATATGGTAATTGGTTCTTGCTTTGTGAGATTCCGGCCATTAGCTAACTTCACAATGAATAACTCTAATCGGCGGCCAGCGAGGTTTTCACGATTTGTGATATTGCTTTTTAATGTTTTTTCACTTTTATTTATTACTTTTTTTAAGAACTAAATAAAAAAAAAACCTAAACTTGAATTATATCAACTCAATTAATTTTTCTTAATTATTAGTAATTATTTAACGATCAACAAGCTATCAATGACGCATCTTTTATAAGACTCAATCGCGTCAATTTTAGTTTTAGCTATTTCAGTTTAAAGTTTTCAATTGCGACTGTATTTTAAGTTATTTTTTGGTTTCTAACACTCAACATTTCAGTGATGTGTGATCGTTGTGGTGAGATTCTGTTTCAATTTTATTTTTATTTTACTATGAGTTCGTTGCATTTTGTGAAATCAGTAGAAAAAACGTAAAATAGAAAATGAAAATCAAGTATATTAGTAGCGGTGGGAAAATGACTTTTTCATAACAAATCACATGGGTAAAGCTGCTTTGTTTAACGAATGTATTCCTAACTTTTGTGATTTTGGTCAGAAAGTAATATCAACGTTTGGTAGTACTTATTTGTGTGAAAGTGCATTTTCTAACATGAAAATAGTTAAGAATCGATTCAGAAGCTGCTTTAGAGATTCGGCTCTTTTACATATTCTATGGTAGCTACAACAGGAATGGATGTAAATATCCAGCCCTGGTAAATGCTGCTGCCCGCCGTCATTTATTTATTTATTTATTTTTATTTATTTATAATTAAACCAAAGATTATCACATTAAATAGGTACCACAGATTAGTTAAGACAGATAGGACACTTTCAAGGGGGTCGCATTAATTTGAGGAAGCATTTTAGTTTATTTTCGTTGTGCGCATGACGTCAGCGTGGAAGCAAGGGAACCCTCGAAGCGAACTAAGTATAGAAAAGTGTGGACCATAAAGTGAAAGGATTTATCCTAGAAGTTTATTTTATTGACTTTATACGAGCAAGTTTTTTTTCTTATTTTATACAGGTAAGTGTCTAAATATACATTTATGATAAATTAATTCAATCATGTTAGAACAAAATATTTTTAAGTAAAGTAGGCTTAGGATATTATAGCGAGTAGCCAAGTACAGTGATACCTCGGATTACGAACGTCTCGGTTCACGAACAAATCGGTCTACGAACACCATTTGCGAACAAATTTTGCTTCGCTTTACGAACGATGCTTCGGTTCACGAACACACACGCAC
>AYEL01083976.1:0-20173 GCA_000484575.1 Olivierus martensii
TAATTCATTTTGAAGGTTTAAAACTAAGAAATATAGAAAGCATAAATTTATTATTTATCTCAAATAAATATCAAATATTTTTACGATATATTTAGCAATCGATAGTTGATAGTTAAAAGAAAATATATATTTTTTAAACTATAAAAACATTTTCACCGTTAGGATCCGACGAAGAAATCCAATCCCATAATTCTTAGGGAAAGATGCTAGGAAAGATGGTGGCGATAGTTTTGAATACCGTTTATATAGAGAATGGTCGTTTGCTCTTTGTCTGTGTGAGTAACAAGCAACGATCTATGGTAACTAATCTCGCCGTCAAAACGATTTTGCGATATTTCGAAGTCGAGGCAATACGCTGAGATCGTGTCAAAAGATCATAGGGACCGACCATAAGCCCAATTTTTTTTTTTTTTTGTTAACAGATGACGCCACTTTCCACTCAGTGAGAGTACTAAGTGGCGGGGCGAAACAAGCCCTTCCACAGGCTGCCCACCCCTGCGGAGGGGTCAGCCGGATTGTGGAGGACGGGGATCGACGGGCCGGGCCCGGATCCCAATATTTTCAAGGGGTGGGACCCGAGACTCGAACCCGGGTCCTCTAGAGTAGAAAGCGAAGCGTTTCCACGCGGCCAATCCGGTCGACACCATAAGCCCAATTATAGGTGTGAATGTGAAAGTTGTAATTATTTAAATTTAAATTAATTTCTGTACTTAATTTCTATCATTCATAATTAAATTGTTAATATGATGACAAAAAAATAAAAAATTTTACGTTTTTTAATCATAAAAGAAATCACTAAAACTGCTTAATTTTTAGCATCAAAGTCTGAAAAAAGCACAATAAGCAGTGTGTATCTGCTTATTGTGCTTTTTTCAGACTTTACGTTTTTTATTTTTAATCCCCCTTTCCACTCAGTGAGCACTAAGGAATAACTTTTCAGATTTAAGGCGCCAAAAATAAACTGAAGAAAAGTAGCTGAAAGGAAAATTTTCAAATATCGGGTTATAATACAGTATTTGCATTTTATTTTGATAATTTATAGAAGTTGTAACATTTAGAAAATTCTTAATACCATTTTTATCAAAAAATAATTTTTAAAAGCAATATTCTTCACTAATCAAAAATGCAAATCTGTATAAAAGTTCTCTTGAGAATGATTTAAAAAATTATCTTACTAGTTAGTTAAAATAATATACGAATCTGTCTTAATAAAATAATGTATAGTTTTTATTGGAAGTTGTAGTTCTGATAATATATTCTAAAATTACCTGAACTGGAAATAAAATTTCAAATGGTGAATGTAATAGTTTATTTAATTCAGAAAAATTTACACCATATGCCTAGAAAATGTTTGCTTCAGCTTTGAAAGTTTAACTTCACCCGATTGCAATTAGATGTAATGTGATAAAAATTACATTGAGTTACAAAAATGTGATTTAACATCATTAAATTATTATTTAATTGTAGTTGTGATACCAAAACACAAAGATTGTTTTAATTAAATATAAAAATTTTATGTATGATTATTAATAATTAATGTTACTCCAAATACAAATGCAATTAATAATTTATGTGTAGGAATTTCTGGGTAAAATTTATTAAAACAAAATTCATTTTAGAAAATTGTCCACAGTTTTACCATTAATATGATTCAGAATAACATTATTTAAAATTAAAAACATTTACAATATATAGTGTGCATATATTATATACATATTAAGGCTAAATAATTTAAATGTATTCATTCAAATCATTTAGCCTTAATGTATTTAAATCTGTACTATAAAGATAGCTGTAGGAATCATGAAACTCAAACATAAAATGTTTATTATATTGAAAAGTTTAAAATTTTTTATTTTACAAAAAATTCTATTTTATCAATAAATTAGTAATTACTTCTTAGAACACTGTTATAATAAGTGGTATGTTAAAAATTTTTTGTGTAGATATCAAATTTGGAAGAAGCGGTACTGTGCATATGAGCTTCACAATTTATTATTGATATTAAATTCAATATTTTGACCAAAATCCACCATTTTCTATTATGCATTTTAATCTATTTGGGATACTATTGACTAAAATTTCGCATTTGTTACTATAACGCAAATTGTTCCAAGTATTATAAAGATTTTCCCATAACTCATCTGCTGTATTGGCATTATGAATTTCATGCGTAGCAACTAAATCGGCCCATAGATTTTCGATAGGGTTTATGTCTGCTCCTCGTGATGGCCAATTCAACACATCGAGATTTGGGTGACTACGTAACCAATTAGTAGTTAAATTAGACATATGGACGGGTGATTTGTCGTGAACAAATGGAACTATAACTGATCCAAATAAGGCTTGAACTGAAGGTAGTAACGAATTTTCAAGAATATCAACGTATTGAGATGACGTCAAATATCCGTCGATTCGTATTAATTCTCCCGGACCAGTCGCAGTTATCCATCCCCATACACCTAAAAAAGTAAAGAAAATAAAACAGTATTTGGTTTCTGTTTATTATAAATAATATTTATCATAGAAAAACTTTTTACTTCATCCATAGCGAAGTTACTATGACTGAAGTATTGTGATCGTGCTACTAGTGTTAGTTTGGTGATAACTCTTTTTATCTATCACTATCGAATAATTTACAGAATTTAGAGATATCAGCATAATGCATTTATAATAAACAAACGACATTTATTAATATTTTTCAGTAATATGTTGTGAAATATATTGATAATTGATAGAATTAATGATTGCTATTATTAAATAATTAAAATTTAATTTGCAATTGTTTACGATTAAGTAGCTACCACCGAAGTATTTAATTTGCTATTGATTTAATTGAAATTTAGATATTTTAATTACTAGCTCGTTTAATTTAAAAAATCATTTTACCTACGGAAAATCGTCCACTTTTGCACTTAGACACGACATATGGGCTATCATGTCTTTTCCCTATAGGTCTGTGAACCCATACTTCGCCAAAATTGTCTATAGTGAAACATTTTTCATCCGAAAATATTGTTGACTGCCAATCCGAATTGTTTAAATGTTGATATTGGTAAGCAAAACCCAAACGATCTATCATATTTTGCAATGAGAGAGATTGTTTCTGAGCACTTCTTCCTGGAAGTCCAAATTCACGCAACCTAAAATTATAATTTAATCATTATTCATTGTGCATATTCATATATATATATTTAATTTTTTACTTACCGACTCCTGACAGTTTGAACAGATATAGCTAGGTCCATTTCTTTTCTTATAGCTTTAGCTGATAAAAATGGATTTGTTTCACTCATGGAGCATAATTGCTGATCTTCATTGCTAGATGTGCTCCGTGGATGACCTGAGGACTTTTTCGGAGAGACGGTTCCTCTCTCAGTTTCATTTTTACAAATATTTATTACTGTTCGGCAACTTATATCGAAAATATTTGCTATATCTTTTATTCTCATTCCGTTTCGTCTATGCAAAACAATTAATTTCATGATTTCTTTATTTACAGGACGTGGCATTATTTTTACAGAATATATTCGGAATGTTAAAGAGAAGAAACACCTTTTCTAGCAAAATTTAAATTCTGTTAGAACTATATTATCAGATATCAGATATATTATTATTATTATGATATAGATTTGTGAAAATTATTTAAAATATGCTATCTAATTAAATATGGCAGTTAACTAACCCGAAACCATGATTATATTTCTTTAGTTTTATTAATTTACACAGATGACTACGCATTTTTACTAAATTTAAAAGCCTTTAGTTTCAAAAGAAATCTAATCAAATTATTCATTAAATTTTAAATAATTAGTTAAAAAATATATTTTAAATATTTATTACTTACCGATTCAAAAATCTCGAAATCGTCTGCTTCTAAACGCATGCGTAGAAATCGAAGGATCGTCTGCTTTTGATGATCACTTAATAATTCAGTAAACTTTAAATTTTTCAATACTTCTAGTTATCATTTTAATATCTTATTTAATTCTTCGTAGAAATAATTACTGCCGTATTTTTCACGAAACAATTAAACAAAGTTTGTTAATAAAAATTTCGATCCCATCTTCTAAAGTTGATTTCCCTCGTTGTCAAGGAAACAGTAAATAGTATCTTCTGTATCTTTGATGTCTTATTACTGTACTAACTAACGCATCAAGTTTTTATCGTAACCGGAAAAACGGTAAGTAGTAATTTAGTGAAAACTATTTCGGAATAGACTATACATACCTACTATTTTTATATATTTTAATTGTTTATATTTTATAGCTTTTTGTTAACATGTTTATTAGATGCAATATGGTAAATATAATTTTGTAATAAGGTTTTTTAATCTGGAAATAAAATTGGTTTCCAAAAAGCGTCATATTTATGCGTTCCGTTTGTTGAGACAATAGCATACCAAAGCCCCTCACCCTTTCTTGTAACTGCGGCCCTCCATATCTCTAGTAAACACGGCTATAGTCCTCGTGTTCATTATAATTGGACAGTCCTGTTCTAAACGAATACAATTCAAAATTCGAATGTTCCTGAGCAATCATTAATCTTATTATGATATTTTTGATGTTTATACAAATTATAATTATATCAAATACTCTTAAACAGATTTTATTGGTTAAATAAAAAACAGGCTTTCATTAAGGTTGTTTAAATTATTAAATATCATTAAGTATTTATTTAAGATAAGAGGTAAGATACAATAATCGATGTTTCAATTCGTGATGTGTATTAATAGTATACATTATCTTACATCCTCATCGTATTGCCTAATGCATTGTAATTATACATCTGCATAGATTTGGAGTAGCATAAATTGTGGCTATGAAAAAATATTGGCAATTGAAATCCTCGCATCAAAACTAATTATAGAAATATCAAAATATTTAGATAAATACAAAATTATTAACATTTCCTATATCTGTGATTAGTGGATCCTCCACTGTAATTTTTTTTCGTCAACAGATGACCCACACTCCATTCAGGTAGAATACTATGTGGCGGGGCTAAACAAGCCCTTCCACAGGCTGCCCACCCCTGCGGAGGAGTCAGCTGGATTGTGGAGGACGGGGATCGACGAGCCGGGCCCGGACCTCATGATAAATATTTTCAAGGGGTGGGACCCGGGATTCGAACCCGGGTCCCCACGATAAATATTTTCAAGGGGTGGGACCCGAGACTCGAACCCGGGTCCTCAGAGTGGAAAGCCGAAGCGTTTCCACGCGGCCAATCCGGCCGACTCAACCTTGGGATATGGAGAAAGCCGAAGCGTTTCCACGTGGCCAATGAGATTTATTCGAAATTAAAGATAGTTGATCTGAAATAATTTTTAAATGTGTCCAAGAACGTTTAGTGGAGATTTTTTCGAAATTAAAGATAGTTGATCTGAAATAATTTTTAAATGTGTCCAAGAACGTTTAGTGGGTCTTTCAATGTTAGCCATAGAAAATGAAAGTTTTGATCAAATTAATATCGACGATCTTATCGATGAATTTATTTGTTAAAGAATGAAAAATATAGATGTAATTAAAGCTAATAAGAATGTAAACTAATTTTTATAAATTTATTTTGTATAATATAAAAGATATACTATTGATAAAATAAGTTTCTGTTATATGTTTCATGATAATTTTTTTATATATGCGTTTGCGCATGTTAGAAGGGGTTGACATATTAGAAACTGCATAGGGGGCATCAATGTACTTATAACCGGCGCTGTTTATTTGCCGTCATTTTCTTAGAAAATTTCATGATGATGGGGGTAGCATTTCCCCAGCCCCCATTTTAAATTATGAATTTCTCGAAAAATTTCTTAGTACAAACGAAGTTTTTGCAGAACAATTCAGTACTAAATGTTCCAATAATTGATTTTTCTCAATTCCAAGTATGGAGGCTAACGTTTCCTCACCTTTCGCTTTGAAGCTCGAATTTCTCGAAAAATTTCGCAGCACAAAAATAGATCAATTTCTTCATATCTCCATCCCAGCATTTCATAAAAATTTTTTATGCCATCGTTTTGTGCTGTGAAATTCGAGAAATTTGTGTTTTAAAATGGAAGGCTGAGGAAACAATAGCCCCTTCATCCTGGAATTGGAACAAATCAACTATCGGAATATGCTTCAGTTCGCTCACTAGAAAGTCTGAAACCGGACTCCAGGTTGTTCGAATCGCTGGTGTGAGTGGCCGCCGGATGGCCGAATGGTAGCGCACATTGGCGTGCCACGCAGGAAGACCGGGTCCGGCATCTCCTGAAAAGTTTTTTCGGGGTTCTGGGCGATCCTCGATTTTTACCATCCGACCTCTTTCCATGGGTGTGGGTGCAGCCCGTGGTTGGAACTGGCCTCGTCTTTTAATAATCTCTTGACTGGAAAGGGGCGTAAAAATGTCGCTGGTGCGCTGTAGAAAATATACTGAATTTTTCATCCGAAGAGTTAGCAATTATGGCTATCCTTCTCGATGAGACTGTTTACACTAAATATGCGTTTGCGCATGTTAGAAGGGGTTGACATATTAGAAACTACATAGGGGCATCAATGTACTTATAGCCGGCGCTGCTTATTTGCCGTCATTTTCTTAGAAAATTTCATGATGATGGGGTTAGCATTTCCCTAGCGCCCATTTTAAATTATGAATTTCTCGAAAAATTTCTTAGAACAAAACGAAGTTTTTGCAGAACAATTCAGTACTAAATATTCCAATAATTGATTTTTCCCAATTCCATTTGTGGAGGCTAACGTTTCCTCACCTTTCGCTTCGAAGCGCGAATTTCTCGAAAAATTTCGCAGCATAAAAATAGATCAATTTCTTCATATCTCCATCCCAGCATTTCATAAAAATTTTTATGCCATCGTTTTGTGCTGTGAAATTCGAGAAATTTATATTTTAAAATGGAAGGCTGAGGAAACAATAGCAATTATGGCTATCCTTCTCGATGAGACTGTTTACACTATGGGAGACTATCGGTAAATATTTCAGCATTACAATGCAGAAATATTTGACAGGAGCGAGATCGAACGTAAGCGAGTCGATAGTGTGGATCGGGCTTAAAACTTCCATAAACTTTAAAATGTGGAGCTAACATTCAAAAGAGACTTTTTTTCTTTGTTAACAGATGACGCCACTTTCCATTCAGGGAGAACACTAAGTGACGGGGCGAAACAATATCGGGCTTAAAACTTCCATAAACTTTAAAATGTGGAGCTAACATTCGAAAGAGACTTTGTCACTCAAATACAACTTTTGGAAATGATCAAAAAATGTGTTTCTCTCAAACTTTCATGTTATAATGTTTATAATGCATTTCTATGTATTCATATAGGTTATAAGAATGTAATTAGACACACTAATCAAATCAAATAACAGCAAAACGTTAATAATTTAATATATAAATCTGGATATAATTGTTTTTGACTGGAGTTATTGGACATAATGCTTTAGTTTGCCTGTAAATTGGACATAATTCTCTTTGCCTGCCCAATGTTTTAATATACAGTGAAAGATTTTTTACAAAATTTGTAAATTTTATATGTAATAAATTATTAATTGAATCAAAATTGAAATTTAATAAGGATAAAACGAAGGAGCAATCAGAAGGTCTGAACCTTATCCATTGAAATTGTTTGTTTTCATATCTACATGGAATGAAGATGTTGTGTCCAGCACATTTCACATACTTCTTTATAATTGTTTTTGACTGGAGTTATTGGACATAATGCTTTAGTTTGCCTGTAAATTGGACATAATTCTCTTTGCATGCCCAATGTTTTAATATACCCTGAAAGATTTTTTACAAAATTTGTAAATTTTATACGTAATAAATTATTAATTGTATCAAAATTGAAATTTAATAAGGATAACACGAAGGAGTAATCTGAAGGTCTGAACCTTATGCATTGAAATTGTTTGTTTTCATATCTACATGGAAAGAAGATGTTGTGTCCAGCACATTTCACATACTTCTTTCTTTTCTCAGCTTGTCTTGCTGTTAAGCTTGAACTTCTCTTTCTACTTCCTATGTTACCTTCTCCAACTAACACTGTTTCACAAGGATTCACAATGTATTAATTATTATTTTCCATCAATTTAATCACACGCAGAAAAATAAAGAATCAAAACCAAAACCGGAACTGAATTTTTACGCAATGCATGATGGGTTGCTTTCTAAGATGGTATTGTTCACGATACACTTAGACACGGTATGACTATTTAGTGATGCTAAATTGGTCAGTTCCGCGCATGACGTCACTTGAGTTGCAAATCTGGATTGGTCAGTTCCGCGCATGACGTCACCTGAGTTGCAAATCTGAAATGACACTGTATTTTTGCTTATGAATAAGTCGTATCCGTTAAACGGTTTTTGCGTGTTTTAACTGTTTTATTGTATGATTATTATTAAAATGATGAATTGTGCAGTGACTGGTTGCAATAACCATTATAGAAATACAGAAAAAAAAGAAAAATCAGTTCCCTAATTTTAAAAGTTGAATTATAATTTATCACTTTATCTGCATTTATAACATTAACATCGCATATTTTTATATTACAGTATATATATATAGTTGTAATATGCATGTTTGTATATCATCAGTACATTACAAAATTTGGTAATGTACTGTTTTATACGGTAATTTTTTTTCTAATGTGTGTGTTTTTTACCTTTGTCTCTACAGAGACAATAATATCTCTGTACCATATTAGAGAGATATTATTAAAAGTAAAACCTCTAACTGATGAATAAGGAACTTTTCTGTAAGATAGTACAGCATTTCTATAGAAAGACGAAAATTATTGTGTTAAATTTAGTAGCCAGACACGCTGGCGGCTCGCGGGCCGCATCCGTCCTGCAAAGCAATTTTGTACGGCCCGGCCGCATCCGTCCTGCAAAACAATTTTGTACGGCCCGCCAAGATGTTTTAGCTATTTGTTTAAATCAGGGCTGTCCAACCCTGGGCCCACTGCTGTAACGAATGCAGCCGAACGTAAAATCGTAAATTTCCTTAAAAAACAGATTTTTATGTACTTATTTTTTTATTTTTGAAATTTGCAGTAACATCATTAAATATCCCACTAATAAAGAAAAATAAATTTCTTTCATTATTGTACAAAAAATATATAAAAAATAATGAAGTTTTTATTATTTAAATACCTATATTACATTTCCTATTTCCATTTTCTAAAATATTTCTTATTTCAGGGGTTGAAATTTCTTGATGCGCTCAATGATTTAAAAAAAAAATTCTGAACAAGAAAAAGTCAAAGATTATTATGCTACGACATTTTTGCTTATTTTTCATCGTGGATATCATATATTGTACATTATTTACAAACTTTTTTGCTTAACTATCGTTAGAATTTTTATATTTTATGTGCGGCCCAAGACAATTTTTTTTCTTCAAATGTGGCCCAAGGAAGCCAAAAAGTTGGACACCCCTGGTTTAAATCATCGATGTATTGATATATACATCGTGTAACAAGTAAGTGCATCGTGGTATTGTTCTGATTGGTTGAAAGTGACAAAATCTTGTATGAATGACTGCATCAGTGGACAAAATTTTTTTTTGATTAAACAACCATTATAACTAAGACAAACTTGCTTTATAGATGATTAAACTCCGCAGAGATCATGGTATGAACCACATAAATCGAAATCAGTATTTAACTCAAAATTTTCAATTTTTGGACAAAGTCTCTTTTGAATGGTAGCTCCTCAAATATCCTTACATACAAAAGATCTTTAGCGTGGGCCATACTCTCCACATAAACTGGGAAGAAGATCTTTAACAAAATTATATTGCGTTAGGTCACCGGTTCCAGGCTAAATAACTTAAAACCAATAAGAAAGCTGATAAGAGCGGGAACTTCTATGTTGATTGCGAAATACTGTATATCGGAGCGATATCAGAGAATGTCAATGGTGGAGAAGGTATTGCAGTTTTGTTGATTTCGTGATGCTTTAAGATGTGAACGTGCATAATTTAAATTAATAACGATTTTATTTTATTTTTTTTTTCGTTGCATTGAAAAATTTATGATACAAGAATTTTAATTGTAAGTACATTTTAAATATGATTTACCTTCGCTATTAAATCCTTCAAAATATTTTTGTTTAGTTAATTTTAACCAAGTTGAGTTTTACTTAGGTTTAAGTAAATGTGTGGGATTTTTTGAAATATGATTACCCCCATATTTAATCATATAAAACAATTATTTAAGTTTTTAAGAAATAGATCTTACACAGTTGGGAAAGGAATATTGAACATCGTCTGCTTATATAAACGGATAATATCGTAATCAAAAAAATTTTGATCGTGTTTGTCGTGAATCTTAGTCGGTATGAGATACACAACACTGTTCAATGCGGCCGTCTTCATTGTCATAAACATTTTTATAATATATTACGTACGATATTTTAATTATGTCTTCTTTTCTCTTATCCAAAAGTCCACTTTAGACTGGGGATTTGATCGAACGATGAGAACTATGACACACTTGGGATCGTTGAAAAGGTCAGTGTATGTAGCACCTCAGCAAGTGATTATATATTCTGGAGTGGCAGACTCTTTCTCACATTTTGCTTATATGTAATTTATCGAAACAATAATATATTATTCGAATTAACGACGTTTCACTATATTAAATAAAATAAATTTTATATATTTTCTTTATTTCACTTTATTTTTTCTTCTATAAAACAGCTATTTTTGTAAAGTGTAAACAACTGGGAATGCAACTGATTTCAATGTTTAGTAATGACCCTCTCAATTTGCACTGCCTGTTTTAAATGGCTCTTAGCAAGATCTGAGTTTGAATACACCTGATATATACCAAAAATTTATCATTTCTTTAAAAATTTTAAGTTTCTGTGTACTGTTAAAATAAAAATTTATTTTACCAGTATGACATCTGCTTCAATGTGCTGCTTTCTCTAGCACTTGTTTTCTGTGCATTGTTGTTGTGCTGACTTTCATGTACTGGTCCTGATGGATGTGATGTATACCTTTGCTTAGAGTATGTAATGCAAGAAGTGTCCAAATATGGGTTTATACAAACCCAAGTTTGCCTGTATTTGTAAATAAAGTGTTTACGCTATCTTTGAAAGTATTCATTTATTAGTGATTTGTCTGCTACTATTGTTGGCAAATTTTACCCAAGAGAAAATGGCTGACCTTGTTATTTCATATATTGTATTGTATTCCACATTGATGATAAAAATTTTCTAATTAATGCTATTTCATTTTTACAGGACTAAGAAAAATAAATATTTTTTGCTAAAATCTTCATTTCGTTACTCACACTAATTTAAGTTCCAAATTATATATTACTATCTTATCTTATGAAATTAAAAAATGATAATTTATTATGATAATGGTATTATTAAAGTAACAGCAACACTAATAAAAAAAGTAACTGCAATATTTATTTACTTAACTGAAAAAAAAGGACGAAATAACAGTTCCTTCATATATTGCAAAACAACTTGTTTCAAATAACTGTTTACTGAACTTGAGGAAGAATTTCCTTTGATTCGTGAATTTACTGTCTTGTCTCAGAACATAACTGAATGCAAATGAATACTTTTGCTTGTGTTCTATCATCATTTATTAAAAAAAATACATTACTGTATATACATATACAAATCTTATATTATAACAAATCTGTTTGTCACTCATGCATATTCACCTGTGCTCATCTAATGTAAACCCACCTTAACATTAGTGAGATAATTACTTGAGAAGCCATGGGCTTCAAGTTGAAGCATGATGTTACAAACATATTGCATAGCAAACAGAATGTAGCACACCAAAGTAAACTCTTAACAGTCACACTGGTAAGGCAAATTTTTTCTGCTGTTAACTAATAAACAAACATTTTTTGTTTATAGTTTATGAAATGTCAATTGTTAGAGCTCTCTTTTTCATTTTGATATTAAAATACAGATACATACAGATATGAGTAAATAAAATTTGTTCAATAATTCATTATTTTGTTAAAATTAATCTTAAGCAGTAATTTTAATGCATGAATAAGCAATTTTGCTTCTGAATACATGAATGAACTATTTTGTCTTTAAATACTAGATAATCAGTTCTTATTAAATGAGATGATTATTTCAGGAATACGTCGTATAGAATCAAAACTTGCATTCTCTACTTTGAAAATTGTGGTAAAATTGAAAAATATCTCACATATGTAAATTTGAATGAATTGTGTGGAATTTTTATTTATTTCTTCTATATGATGATAAATTATCAATTAATTCATTTCTTGTAAAAATTTGAGAGAAATCGACAAATTTTACTTAAAATTTGGAGAATGTGAATTTTGCTCCAAACTTTTCAATAATATGAATTTTGAATCAAACAGATATGAATAATGCTAATTTTTTTAAACATATAGTACTGATAATCTAAGTGGCCATCAGTAAATGTTAAATAGACATACAAAAAATAAAAAAATACTAAAAAATGAACAATGTAGGAAAAAAAATAATGTAGTACAGTACTTCAAATAAATATTTATTAAATGACTACTATTACTAATAATAATTATATTAAAACTAAACAAAAAAATAATTGCAAATATATAAGACAGTTACTAGCATAATATTTAAAGTGGAAAAAGGAACACTGAATTACTGTAGTGCTTTCAACTTTAATAAGTCATCGTCAGCTTCTAAAAATTTACAGGTTTTGGAACAAAAGAATACAAATTATAGAACATTATAAAATTAAAAATTGAAATTATAAGGAAGCATAGTTAATATGTCAGAGTACAACATTATATGAATAAATATATACCATTATTAAGTATACAAATATAGTTAAATAATAAATAAAAAAATTTATTAAGTATACAAATATAGAATATATTTATATACTTATAGAATATATATATAAAAGAACAGTATATTTTCTACAGCTCTCACAAAGCATTTTTATGAGCATAATATTGATGTTGACTGGAACCATGCCCATATGGTCAGGAAGTTTAATAAAGTGGAAGATATTAAGATTGCAGAGGCCCTTGCTATAGACTTAGAAGAAGAAGAAGACTCATGTCATCAATATATAAGAAGAAGACAATAAGACTTATAAGAAGAAGACTCATGTCATCAATGATTGTTTACCTGATAATATACCTCCACAATGGTTCTTATGACTCATGAATCCACATTCGCTATATTATACTCTGTAATGTTTATAATGTATATCTGTGGTTATTTTTTTTTTATTATTATTTTATTTATTATTTAACTATATTTGTATACTTTATATGAATAAATATATACCATTATTATGTTATACTCTGACATATTAACTATGCTTCCTTATAATTTCAATTTTGAATTTTATAATGTTCTATAATTTGTATTCTTTTGTTCCAAAACCTGTAAATTTTTAGAAGCTGACAATGACTTATTAAAGTTGAAAGCGCTACAGTAATTCTGTGTTCCTTTTTCCACTTTAAATATTGTGCTAGTAACTGTCTTATATATTTGTATCTCCAAGTGGAAGTTCCCTTGATATTTATATTATTAGTGAAAAAATAATTGTTCTTGATGTGTATTTAACTTATATTATATAAATATGTGCTTATTTTTTGCCAAATTAATCCATTGAAATGTGTAAAGAAACTTCATTTAGGTTCTTAATTCAACTGCTATGTTTAAATCTTCATCATTAACTAGAGTCCAAGCACTATAAAAAAAGTCTATAAAACTAAGGGATATAGGAAACCTAATAATATACCATTCATCATCCCAAAATGGTCACAAGACACAGAGGCATACAAAAAGTCGGCTCTTAGGGCTTTATATAGAAGAGCAATAACCCATTCCTCTGATCTAAATGCGAAAGAAACAGAATACAAGATCATAGAAAAAATAGGAGAGAGCCATGGGTATAATAAAAATTATTTAAGAAAGATTAAGGAGCATGTAGAAAGGAAAATACAATCTCCTCCAGAATGTACTGAAATGCAAAACAAAAACCAAATCGAGCAAGAAACGACAAGATACATCCCGCTTCCGTACCCAGCTTCAACACTGTCAAGTGATAAAATCTTTAGCAAGAAAGACAAAGATAGCCCCAAAGAGGAATCCAATGATATATGGACACTTTAAGAATAATAAAAACAAGACAGAGAATAAAGACAAACCAGGAGTATACATAGTCCCAATAACGAACTTAGATAAAAATAAAAAAGAGGAGTATATAGGAATGACAATTAGATCATTAGAAAAGAGGCTACAAGAACACAAAAGGGATATAAAAGCTGCCAATATGAACACAGCGTTAAGCAGGAAGGTGTATGAAGAAAATATTAAAGTGGAATGGGAGAAAGCAAAGGTAATAAGACCGTGTACTATCAAAAATGAAGGCTTATTTAACGAAATATTTGAAATTATTAAATGTTCAAAAAGAAGAAGTGTGATAAACAAGTATCCGAGTAGAGAACTAGCTATACCTTGGAAATACGCCCTAAAAGAGAACCTATTTAAATGACGGATGACGATTTATGTTTATTTTTATTTTATAAGCAACTAAAAATCTTAGCTAAAAAATCTAAAAAATGGAAAAACAAAATAAATATAATTGTGCATTGGAAATGCGGGTTTTTATGGTAACGCGAAAAATAAAACGTAATTTTTAAATTATTTCAGTTATTGTTCTAATATTAATATTTTTGTTTGAAAAATTTTTCTTGTATTCATTATATGTGTAAAAAGATTAACTGAAGAGGTCAGAGTAAAAACGACCGAAAACGTTTTTGATAAAAATTTGAAATTATAATATTTTACTGCTAATAGTGCTTGGACTCTAGTTAGTGTAAAGAAACTTGTTATTCAGTATTCAGCTTCAAAACTTTATCAGACAAAAATACATTTTCATTTAGACTTGCAATGAATTAAAATTTATGCTTAGTAAATAAGTTAATTGTAGTTTCAAGAATACTATGCCACATGGCTTCATAACTTGAAAGTTTTTTTAATCAAACTAAGTTTCTGAGTTATTTTCCTTTTTACATAAACACAAGAATTTAATCATGGCTTCGTAATTTGAAAGCTTTTTTAATCAAACTAAGTTTCTGAGTTATTTTCCTTTTTACATAAACACAAAAATTTAAAGATAATCAAAATTTCAAAATTATTTTAAATTCAAATTCAAATCCTTGAAAATGTGTTTATTCATTAAAATGTAGAGAATTGGCATTTCTTTCTGCAGCTGGCAAAGAAGAATATTTTCATCTTTTTCTTTGTTTTGATTACTGCTTATATTGTCATCAATAATATCTTTGCTGAAATGTAAATGTGTAATCTTTCTTCAGTCTTCATCATAATGATTTTCCAAGTAATTTATAAATAATCGAAAATAATTCAAAAATATAGGTCTAAATCTTATGATTCCAACAAAATGAAATTAATATGGTGCTGAAACTTAATTCTCACACTGCACTTGGAATTTGGTATTTATTAATTGCTAATTGTTAATTGCTTTTTATACCATTGAAAATAATTAAAAAATATAGGTCTAAATCTTATGATTCCAACAAAATAAAATTAATATGGTGCTGAAACTTAATTCTTACACTGCACTTGGAATTTGGTATTTATTAATTGCTAATTGTTAATTGCTTTTTATACCAAACAGAAAATGAAAAATTCAAGTTTTGCTGTAAATTCTATATTTCTGAATTAAATTTAAAATGTTAATTATTATTTTTGGTGCATATTTTTTATCTGCAAACGATGCACACTGAAATACAGAATAAGATTACAATATGAGTTTTGCTTCTGTACCTCTCATTTGTATTTATTTTATCAGTATAGTACTGAAAATAAACTACCTGTATTTATATAAAAAAAAAATACCAAAAATTATGCTGAATTTTATGAACTAGTAGTGATTAAAATAAAATTAAAGCAAAGCAAAAAATAGTGTAGAAGGTGCATATTAAAATATGCTATTAGTTTATAACATTAACCAAGTAATGTTTTTAGTCTCTATACCTGTACACTGAGACTAGTTTGAGTACAGTTCTATGATGAAGAGAATGAAAAAGAAATCAATTCATAGCACAGCATTGTCTTGCATTGACACTTTGTTAGAGTATGAGTTAATGGAACTTTGAATACAATGATTTAGTAGCATTGTAGACATTCTGTCACTTTGTAATAATAATAGACAAAATAGTCCAACACTAGACAAAAATCAAGAGTTGATGTATTCTGCCTAGTGCTGGACTATTTTGTTTCTTACAATTACAATGATATATTATTAGTTAGGAAAATTCATCCAGAAGTTAGATGATGATTCTCAATAATAAACAATAATCACAACATATATAGATAGTGTTATTGTTTATCAATATTTCAATTTGGATATTTTTGGATTTTTTCCATTTAGTATACAAACACTAAGTTTTTGCAAACAGACCTTAACTATTCCAATAACATTAAAATTAACATTTGAATTCCAATAATTTTATTTTTATACTCACAAACTATTACAATTTATTAATTTATTTCTAAAAAATTCCATATAAATTATAGGCCTCTCTAAAAATATGCATTTCGGCTTTAGTCAGCCCTCTTTAGTTTCTTTTTTGGCCCAATAAATATCCAAATTGAAATATTAATAATCACAACATTTAGACTTAATTGTTGTTTTATATACAGTACACGCATATATATTTATAAAATGCAATGAAGCAAAAAAATTCTGATTATCTCTGCATAAGCTCCCTCTCCATTAGCCCAGATATAATATAATGGGTTGAAAAATTAATCTATAAAAAGGTAAACACTAATCATTCAAACACTGTGTAGAAGAATAAGCCTTCTACACAGGAAAAAATATATCACAATGATCATAAGTATAATATTGTTGATAAAAGCTATTAAAAACATTTTGGATTGATAAGCAATGACAAATAACAGAATCTTTTATTATGAATGTTTAGATAACACAAAATCCTCTGTTGTTGCTCCATTAGTATTACTAAGCAACTTTTATATATACTGTACTGTATACATTATCATTTACATAATGTTTAATATTTACATAACATTCAATTATTATTGGAATTGATGATAAACATGCATATAAAATATTTAAACAATGTATAAATAACAAAACCATAAATAATCATGTTAATCTTTACAATAAATTATTTCTCATTAAAATATTTTTTAAAATTATTTTAAAAATATGACTCTATTTAACTGAGTGCTACAAAATATATTCTCTCATTCTTTAAACAAATGTTAGTCTCAATTTACACGGTACTTTTGCAGAATCAAATCAGCCATATAAATCAAGAGTTAGGTATATAATTGAAATTTTGGCAAATTATACTCCTGACTGGGTTAACTCTTTAATCATAAATTTAGTTTATTCTAAATTAATTAATTATAATGCAAAAGTTATTTGCTTAGTATTTATTATTTTATTAATTAATCCTTAACTACGTATTTGTTTGATATATATATATATTTATTTTAATTGTAACAGAAATCTGATTTAGCCTAATAGTCAAAACTAGTTTTACTGAATTATTTTAACTTTAAGCTTAGTTTTCCTGTAATTTTTCAGCCTAGTCTCTATTGATAGTTCCTAAAAATTTTTAGATAATACTATAAATTTTTATTGTCTGCTATAACTTCTGTTCTTTAGTAACAATTTTTATAATACTTACAGCTCTTTAGCTCCTGTTAAAGAGCTGTAAGTATAGTAAAATTATCAATTTTTACTAATTATAACTGGTATTGCCTAATAACATAATCATCATCAGGCAAAATTAGTTTAACAAATTAGCATCATTATAAAAAGGTATTCATAACTTCTGTTGTACTAAAACACAACAACAATAACAAAAATGAAGAACTTTTAGTAGAAAAAATGAGAATTAAATTCAAAGATTTAGAATTTGAAATGAGAAGATTTAAGAGATTTTGGAACCAGTGAAATTTCAGTAGTTTCAAAATTACTTTTAAAAAATTTAATAACATATTTAATCTTTATAATAATAAATATCTGCTAATCCTCTAAAAATGTGGCATCTACATCATTCTGTTCCAAAACACTAATCTTAATAGAGACAAAAACTATATTGCTTCACCAGAAGAAACTTATCTAAAAGAACATAGGCAGATTATGAAAGGTTTAACAGCTACAGCATTACTCTCGAATGAAAAGGGAATTGATCCCTTTTCACTCAAAAGAGTACTAAGGGATCTGTCATGTGACTATTTTTGTTTATTTTCTTTTTATTTCAAATCTAACAGCTGAAGATGATTCTTAAATAGATCAAAAACATTTCCATTTAATTCTTCTTTTTCTGCTAAGTGCTTCATTTTTTGTTAACATCATTATAATTTTTGTCTTAATCCAAAATATATATTTTAAGTCATTCAATAATTTTATATAATTTTTTGGATTTTATAGGTTTTTTTTTTTTTGAAGCAACTTCTATTATCAATTTTTCAGATTATAAACTTTTAACTTTTGAATATGGAATCTGTTTATGCAAAATTTGAAGAATGTAAAAACATTCATATTGGCCCAAAAATATATTTAACAGGTGTAAGTATTTAATATTAAATATTTATAACTTATTTCTAAAGTTTTAAAATATTTTCAAAACAAATAACAATTTTATAAAGTTTAATAGTTAATAATAAAAGCAGATAATAGTTTACTAATTTGAAGGCTGTATAAATATGTTTTGATAAATATTATCATTCACTCATCATTGACAAATTGAAATTATTGTTAGTGATCTTCACTAATAATAATTTTGATGCATATCTAGTACTGAGAGAGAGAAAAAAAAATTTTTTTATAAACAGAGAAATGGTTTCAGCCAAACTAGATCATCATCTGCAGTTAATGATAATCTATAAATTATGTTATGCCTTTACATTAACATAATATATTATTTAAAATATAAAAATTTTATTAAAATATGGAATATAAAATATACAATAAATAATATGCAATGCTATCTGAAAACATTTACATTGTGTATATCTACATGAGTGCATCATTCAAAATGTTCACAGAGAAAAAATAGTAATGAGTAGTGAAGCTGAAGGAGACTTCACAAGTAGGCCGAAAACATTTCTGTAGTAAGATTTTCTCTCCTGATCAGTGCTGTTTAATTTTTATATACAGGTATCCCTCCTTTAACACAGTAGATAGCAGGCTGGGGAGCTGGCTTGAAATAGGTTAGGCTCCGGCACTGGCTCCAGAGCGACAGTATATTCCAGCTGTGGTTCCAGCTCCGGGTCCAGAGTCATTGTTTTAAAACTGAGGCTTTAGTTCCAGTTTCGGTTCCATCACTATAAAATTTTTTTTGGTATGACCACTACCATGAAACATCACTTACCTTACTATCACAACATCATTTACCTTTTAAATTGATATATTGGTGTTTGTATTATAATAATTTATTTTATATGTATATATTTAAAGTTTCAATAAAATTACATAAATCAACTCAGCCAAACTTCCCCTGGCAGACAAAGTCTATATTAAATTTTTCTACGATTATTTTTTAATTTGGTTTACGTAATTTGAAATGGTTAATCCCCTGATTAGTGTTGATTAGAGTGTGTTTCAATAAAATATTTATTTTGGCAAATGGCATTAATATATCAGTAACTAAAAATCAAAGATCACATAATTTATTGATTTCAAATTTTTATCGAATTTTAAGTGCTAAACTCAGGGTAGGCTTATATACGGGTTGCGCATTTTTACCGATTTTCAAACTCTAAAGTTGGGGGGCTGGCTTATATTCGAGTATATATGGTAGATGGTTAGGAGCTGAAGCCAACAGAAATTTTAATGGCTCCGGCTCTGGCTCTGGCTCCACTGAATATGATCAGCTTAGCTCTGGCTTTGGCTCCTCCAAAACTTCCTGGCTCCATGGCTCCAACTCTAGCTCCAGCTCCCCAGTCCTGGTAGATAGGTTCCTGAAAAACAACCATGTTGTGTGAAACCGTGTTTTATTAGACCTGGAGCCAATATAAAAAGGAGAGTTACGTTCCAAAACCAATTAAAAACTAAATAATTTTCTTTAATTATACATAAAAAGCTTAATTTTTATCAAGGTATTAATAGCAAGAAATATAAAGAAAGAAAAATATATACATAAAACTCAAAAAAAAAAA
>AYEL01083983.1:0-77884 GCA_000484575.1 Olivierus martensii
TTTAATTCAGAATAACTCACAGTTCTTCTTAGTCCACTTTCGCTTTCACAATTTATCGCTCACTATTAACTTTTACTGTCCAAGTCTCGCAGTTCAACTAAACTCAACTCACGCTTGCAGCTCGCCTATTTATGTTTGAATGCTTTTATTGTTTTTATTTGCACGGAATATTGTTAATTTTTTTGTACCGTATTCGATGTTCATTAATGTTTTTGTTTTCATTTTCAAAAATAAATTAAAAAAGTATAAGCATTAAATTGTTTCTAAAAATTAATGAACCAATCCCCTTTCCCTTTAATCGGTATCTCATTTTACACGGTTATAAAGAACATATACTCGACTTTACTTCTTATATCTCATTTTACACAGATATAAAGAACATATCTTCAACTTTTCATTATCTTCTTTAGATCGATTTAATCCTTTTTTTCCTTTAATCCTTATCTCATTTTACACGGTTATAAAGAATTTTTTTCCCTTTAATCCTTATCTCATTTTACACGGTTATAAAGAACTCCTTTAATCCTTATCTCATTTTACACGGTTATAAAGAACATATCCTGTCTAAAAATTAATGAACCAATCCCCTTTTTTTTCTTTAATTCTTATCTCATTTTACACGGTTATAAAGAACATATCCTCACTTTTCTTTACCTTCTATAGATTGATTTACACGGTTTACAGTTTAATTGAACATATCCTTCTATTAGAAGTTATAAAGAACATATCCTCGACTTTTCTTTATCTTCTTTAGATCGATTGGTTTACAGTTTAATTGAACATATTTATTTTGTATGAATTCTGCATCTTTACAATTTAATTGAACATATCCTTCTATTTTGTATGAATTCTGCATCTCGTTTTACATGGTTTCAACATATCCTTCTATTTTGTATGAATTCTGTGTCTCGTTTTACACGGCCTTCTATTTTGTATGAATTCTGTGTGTCGTTTTACACGGTTTCGGTATGCACGATTTTTCCAGGAACGTATCTACCGTGTAAATCGAGGGCCGAGTGTATATCGAAGGTGGCAGAATAAAAAAAATTAATTTATTTTTATTCTCTTTATTTTAAACTATTTGTAAATCGAGTGATTTAAAAATAATCAATAATAAAAAGTCTTAAGTTTGTAGATTATTATTATTATTATATTGGGGTATGTCAATGTGAGCACGAAATAACTCTGGAGCAAAAGTGTTATGTCGGACAAGAGTCAAGACATAGTTACTTGAGATGTTTTAGTTGTATTTTAACTAACTGTCTGTGTTGCTGAGAAACTTTCTTATTTATGTTGCATGATGTATTGAGTAGTGATCCCTTTTGAAGTAATGAGATGTAGATCTAGTGTTTTGAGGCTTTTGTGTAGGGTGTGAGGGAGGGAGTAGATCTAGTGTTTTGAGGCCTTTGTGTAATGTATGAGGGATTACTCCTGTGGAGGAGAGAATGATGGGTACTATTACCTTTTTCGCAAAGACACTTAATTTCTTGTGAAAGTTCTATGTATTTGCTAATTTCCACAGAGAACCGCTTAATTTCTTGTGAGAGTTCTGTGTATTTGATAATTTTCTGGGTGAATGCATCCTGGATGTTGTGTGTGTTGGGTATAGAGATGTCTATAATGTAGGTAACTTTGTTTTGTTTGTCTATGAGAGTGATGTCTGGTCTGTTGTGATGTATGGTTTTGTCAGTTATGATTGTTCTGTCATAATATATCTTGTGTGTCGAGTTTTCTAAGATTGTGTCTGGTATGTATTTGTAATAAGGAGTGAGCGTGTTTATTAATTTGTATTTGGTTGCAAGCTTTTGGTGTATTATGTTTGCTACTTGGTTGTGTCTGTGTAGGTAATCTGTTTGTGCAAGCAGCTTGCAACCCAACGTAATATGTTGAATCGTTTCGGGTGCTATGTGGCATTTCCTACAAGTGTCGTTTGTCAATGTGCTGTCCTTCAGTATATATTTTCTGTAATTTTTTGTGTTTATTACTTGGTCTTGTATTGCTATTACAAATTATTATTATTATTATTATTAATAAATTTGTAAATTATAAGTAATTTACAAATAACTAATTGCATAAATAGAAACATAAAATGCAAATTTGGGATACAATTATCCGAATTTAGTGTATAGCCCATTGGTTTTTAACTTTTCAGAGTCGCAGAACATCAAAATCAATAACGTTTATATAAAGTGACTAAATATTCAAACTAATAAAAAAAATGCATGACGTTCTTAACATATCTTTTATTAAAAATTAGACACTACGTATATTCATATATTTAATAATTTTTAGAAACCCGATTATCCGAACTTAGTGTATAGCCCATTGGTTTTTAACTTTTCAGAGTCGCAGAACACCAAAATCAGTAACGTTTATATAAAGTGATTCAATATTCAAACTAATAAAAAAATGCATACAGTTCTTAACATATCTTTTATTAAAAATTAGACACAACGTATATTCATATATTTAATAATTTTTAGAAACCAGCAATCTCAATTATACAAACGCAAAGAGATGCACAATAACAAATTTTTACATGGCATTTTTTTATTTTAGCAAAAAACTGGCATCGATGCAAGATTGGTTCAGTGCATCTAATGATCATAATGATAGGCGCGCAATAACAATTGTTACATGGCATTTTTTTAGCAAAAAACTGGCATCGATGCAAGATTGGTTCAGTGCATCTGATGATCATAAGGAAAGTTAGGACGCTTGATATTTTTCCAGATTTTTTTTAATTTTATAAGTCATTTTAAGCATTTAATGGGTTGCATTAAAACAATATTGCGCGACTACTGTTAATTAATTGCTATTTGCTATTAAATTTCATCTTTTTTTTTTTTAATTTTATAACCCATTTTAAGTATTTAAAGTGTTGTATTAAAACAATATTGCGCGACTACTGTTAATTAATTGTTATTTGCTATTAAATTTCATCTATCTTTTAATTCACTTCCCAATCACTTTGACTTCTAAATGGTTGAATCTGTCCAACCTTTTTCCCATACCTTCCACATTCGTGAAAGGATCAGCCAAATTCTTCATTTCAAAAACAGAAATCGTTCCGCTAAAATTCACACATTCTCATTTAATAGGAAAAACTGTCGAAAAAACTTTCATCTTCGTTATGATCACGGCATGATTGATATTATATCAATGGAGACATTTTTCTAGAACTTATATATAAACCTTTTAATATACAAAATATATCGATACAACAAATATTTGCAAAAACCACTTCCCAATCACTTTCTGACTTCTAAATGGTTACGTTACTTACAACTAAGTATACGTTAGCTAGGGAGGACAAGTCTAGAAAAATGGTGCTGATGAAAGAGGAAAGGTATGAGGAATTTCTACGCAAGCATATAGAGGAGTCTGGAGAAGAAGAGATGAAGCAAGACCCGATGGCTAAGTTAATGGCGAAGGTTGATAAAATCAAAGAATCCGAAATTTCCGCAAATATGGAAAGTAATCAAGCAAGATAGGCCTACTGCTCCGAGGCTAAGGTGCGTCCCAAAAGTATAGGAAACTGTTTTTTGTGGCGATGTCGTAAAAACCAATAATAGAATCATGATGTAATGTTGCTGCATGATTTACATAAACAATGCAAAAGTTTCAGTAATGTGAACAACTTTTTTTGATGTTAATTTGTCTGCAAATTCCAAAATTTGAAAAAACAGCTGTCCCATAAATATAGGAAATACCTGCTTTTACTCGAGCAAAATATTTTATTACTTAATGAAACTATATAATTCATATTTTATCGCCCAATATATTTCCCATTGGCTTTGATAACATCAAAAACACGATTATTTAATGCCATAATGAGTTTTCGTAAGACTGTTGGCTCGAGATTATACCAGCAATCTTCTATCACAGTTTGTAGCTCCTGCACAGATTTATACTGTTTACTTGAGGCATAAGCACGCCTTGCCATTATTCCCCATAGATTTTCTATGGGGTTTGAGTCTGGACTTCAGGCAGGCCACTTCATAGTAGGGATGTTTTTTTCTCTTTCAACCACTTCTGCGTATCATTGAAAGTGTGTATTGGAGCATTATCTTGCTGGAAGATCCATGTTTCTCCACCAATCATGCTTCCAAATGACAAAAGATGTGATTTTAATGTTTCCTGATAATCCTTGAATTCCTTTGTTCAGCCTTTGGACATGTCTGCTCCTGTGGCAAGTTCTCCAACATGAACCTATAAAAGTGGAGGCATACTGGTTCTAGTTCCAGGGAAGGATAGAGCCTCGTAATCATACGTTGTGAACACCTCATGGCCGCTTAGTTGTAATCTTTTAAGCCTTTCTAAAACTGCTGTTGTTATTTTAGTAGAATCTTGCGTCTCTCCTAGTATCTTGTTGGCCCATCCTTCTATAACTTTCTCTAAATAATACGTGGGAGCTAATCTTTTCTCCACAACTGGTCTGATATCTAAAGCAGAGCCGGGCCTGCCATAGGTGCAAGGTGTGCATCGCACACGGGCGGCCAAAGTCAGGGGCAGCCAAATTGAATGTCGAAAACATAAAACAAGATATAAAATAAAATTAAAAACTAATAAAAGAAAAAAGAAATTTATTTTTCTTAATATGTAAATTTGAAAATTCTATTCATTTGAAAAAGATAAATTAAAAAATCAATTCTAATGTCAATTTACGAAATAACTAACTGAATTAATATTTTACGCCAAGGCAAATGTTAGAATCATGCAAAGATCTTAATCTGAAATTAACTGATGTGGGCGGCTGGATGGTCGAGTGGTAACGCTGTCGGCGTGCCACGCAGGTAGACCCGGGTTCGCGTCCCGGGTCTGGTAAACTCCTGAAAAGTTTTTTCGGCCCGGACTCGCCATCCCCACCCTTCACTATCCAGCCCCCTCCATGGGTGTGAGTGCAACCCGTGGTTGGAACTGGCCTCGCCCCTTAGTAATCTTCTTGATTGGAAAGGGGCGTAAAATATGAAAAAAAAAAACTCCGATATTGATGAACAGAATTTCTTTCATGAAATTTTATCGGTAAGGGCACATATATAAAAGCAGAAAACATTGGTTCACATCCATATAACGTGCTTCAATATTTTTTTTAAATAATCTTCGAAGCACATTCCCTAATTTATTTGTCGAATTTAGGATCGTTTTAATTCTGTTCGTTTCTGTAGCATCTGGCTAACGTTTCCAAATTGAAGATAAGCAAAAATTATTTAAGAGCAACAATGCAATAAGAACGCCTAACAAATTTATCAATTATAGCGATAGAGCACAAGTTATTGGATGAAATTATACCATCTTATATCAGAATTTGCTCTTAATAAAGAGAGCCAAACTTATTTCTTGTAAATTGTTGCGTTTTACTTTTTCTTTTCTGCATATTTTACGCCCCTTTCCAATCAGGCAGATTACTAAGGGGCGGGGTCAGTTCCAACCACGGGCTGCACCTACACCCGTGGAGGGGGCCGGATGGTAAAGGACGGAGATCCCCAGGCCGGGCCCATCACCCCGAAAAAAGCCCAAGACCAAATCCGGGACGCGAACCCGGGTCCTCCTGCGTGGCACGCCGACAACGTTCCACTCGGCCATCCGGCCGCCTGTGTTTTCCTCTTAACAAATAATATTTTCAAAAATAACATATCATCTAATTAGATATTTAATTTTTGCATGTAGTGAAGTTTGAAGTTAATTTAATACTATAGTTACGTGCAACGAAAATTTTGTAATTTATTACAATTTCCAAGATGTTCTTCATTTGTGTTATGGCTGTTATGTATTGTATTAATATCGGAAATTTCTAAGATGTTCTGTTATGACTGTTATGTATAATAAATGAATAAAACTGATAAAATAATAAATGAAATTATTTAAAGTTCAACAATTATGACTATTAATTTCTAGGTTATTTCTAAGATGTTCTGTTATGACTGTTATGTATTATTACTGATAAAATAGTAAATGAAATTATTTAAAGTTGAACAATTATGACTATTAATTTTCTATTTCGTTTTATTTGTTGAATAGGGGCGGCCAACTAAGAGTTGCATACAGGCGGCCGAATTTCTAGGCACGGCACTGTCCGCCGGTTCTAAATTTTTATCTAAAGTTTAGCCTTTGTTTCTGGGAGACAGAAGTCTCCCAGAAACAAAGGCTAAACTTGTGATGCCGTTAAAGCCAAAAGCACCCCAAACCATCACTGAGCCTCCACCTTGTTGACGTGAATGAAACGATCTTGGTTCTTTTCGAAGGTCATGTCAATAGCATGCGCAGCCGTCAGGGCCATCAGGATTCCATTTTTTTTCATCTCTAAATAGCACAGAGACCCATTGGTCGGTCCAGCTCATATGTGCCTTAGCCCACTCCATTCTTGCAGCAAAATGCTGTGGTTTCAGTGGTAGTTTCTTTTTCAGTTTTGCATATACCATATTAGGGGCTTCAGTTAGTCTTCGATGGACAGTACTTCTTGATATATTCAGCCCAGATGTCTGTGCTATAGTCTGAACAGAGAGACACCCCCTTCTGGCCATCCTGACAATTTGTCTACTATCTCATTCATTTGTTGATCTTCACCTTCCAGACCTTTTATCAGCATGAGATTTCTTGCCTCTTTGAAGCACTTTGTAAATTCCACCATAAGAACATCCTAACTCAGCCGCAATTTCTTTAATGGTCTTCTGATTAGTTCATAATCGCCAAATTTCTGCAATTTCTTCACATTTGAATTCTCCTCGTGGTATTGTAATTTTCTGTTAGCATTTAACACTGCTACTCCTAATTTGCATAAATAGTTATGATGAAATCTGTGTCTGTATGTAAACAGATTTGTTACAGTCTACTTTCCTATATTTATGGGACAGCTGTTTTTTTTTTAAATTTTGGAATTTGCAGACAAATTAACATCAACAGAAGTTCACATTACTGAGATTTTTGCATTGTTTATGCAAATCATGCAGCAACATTACATCATGATTCTATTATTGGTTTTTACGACATCGCCACAAAAACCAGTTTCCTATACTTTTGGGACGCACCTTATTTGCCTTTATCAAGGTGCACAAGATTCCTTTAGATATCAGACCAGTTGTGGAGAAAAGATTAGCTCCCACGTATTATTTAGAGAAAGTTATAGAAGGATGGGCCAACAAGATACTAGGAGAGACGCAAGATTCTACTAAAATAACAACAGCAGTTTTAGAAAGGCTTAAAAGATTACAACTAAGCGGCCATGAGGTGTTCACAACGTATGATTACGAGGCTCTATCCTTCCCTGGAACTAGAACCAGTATGCCTCCACTTTTATAGGTTCATGTTGGAGAACTTGCCACAGGAGCAGACATGTCCAAAATTGCTCCAAGATATAGCACATAATATGCCATAGCTCGTATTATAGGTTTAAGGATAAGATATATAAGCAGAAACGGGGAGTACCGATAGGTACTCCCCGTTTCTGCTAGTGCCTCATAGCACGGGCACTAGCAGAGCTAATTTTGAGAGTGGTGGAGAATCAGAAACTAGGCGAATTAAGACCGGATATCAGATTATATCAGAGATATATTGATGATGTGCTAGTAATTTGGAAGGATGAAAAAGGAAGAATTGAAAGTTTAGAAAAGAATTTACAATGGAGCAATACGGAGTGAAATTAAAATTTAACCAGAAAAGTTGTGACGAAATACACTACCTGGACATAATGATATCCAGAGGGGAAGGAATTTGTAAAACGAATGTGTACAGAAAGCCTAGTTATAAAGCGGTTTTGATTCCAAACTGGTCGAGAGATGCCATAAGCTATAAGAAAGCCGCTTTTCGCAGTGTGTTTAGGAGGGCGCTTGAGTACTGTACAAAGAAAGAAGATCTCGATAAAGAGCTGCAATTTATTCTAGAAACAGGCTACAAACATGGCTATAAGAGAGGGTTGTTAATGAAAATTCTAAGGGAAACTAAGAGAAGAGTAATACAAAGTAATACAGATAGAGAAAGAAATAGATTAACAGAGGAAAGGAGATTCTTGCCAGTGCCTTGGCATATGAGAAATTCGAAAGTGGTTAGGAGAATAGCTAAAAAGGAAAAACGGTATATAGCGCCAAGAGCAGCTCCGACAATTTTCAACAGATTGCACAATGATAAACATCCGATACCGCAGACGGAACATAGCAGAGTGTATAGTATTCCAGTTAAAGATGCGCAAACGGGAGAGGAATTAGAATATATTGGAGTTACGGAGAGAAAGATAGCTACTAGGCTAGAGGAACATAAGAAGGACATAATGAAAAGAAGGCTTAGTACGTCTTTGTCAATGGAAGCCTATAGTAGAGATTTAACAATAGACTGGCAAATGTCGAAGAGAATTAGAGCGGTCACACCCGGGACGCAACCGACGATAGCAGAATCTATTGAAATAGAAAGGAGAAAAGTAACGCGGAAATTAATTAACGATAAGACATCATTGGAATTGCCACTAGCATGGAAATACGTAAAGAAACAAGAGGACGACGGGAGCAGATGGAAGATGAAAGTGGATGTTAATATGGAAGCGAGGAAAAGCAGTATTGTTTGGAAATGGACTAATTTAGTTGTGTATTACTTTTGAAAATATGTACTGTAACTAATTATGATTATGTTAGTGCGATTTTGAATTTGAATTGTATTTAAATAGTTCGTTAACTGTGTTCGATTTTGAATATGTATTCGTTGATTGTTCTAAGAATGTTATTTTACAATTTGTTAATAAATTTAAGAATTGTAGAATTTTGTACCTGAGGAGGGTGTGACACAGCACCGAAAACGTTAGTACGTTTTTAAAAAAGTTTGAATAAACTGGATTAATTACATAATTGTAGAATTTTGTACCTGAGGAGGGCACAAAACGTGCCCTCCGAACACAGCACCGAAAACGTTAGTACGTTTTTAAAAAAGTTTGAATAAACTGGATTAATTACAACAGTGAGATGAATTCATTATATTGTATTGCTGGATATTTAATGAATAGCATTAAAAATAAATCACAAACATGTGATGCTTCCTCGAATGCAGTAGGAGGCCTGCATCCTTATGGTTTACCATATGAACGACTTAAAAAATTAAATGTTATAGAAAAGATACATTGTTTTACTGCAATGAAGAAATTTTTAATTTTATTCTGAAATTAGAAGAGATATTTCAAAACTATTTTGAAATTATTAGTGGACAGAATATAAACTTAAAGTCTTTTTTTAAAGATAAGATGAAAGCAGTATTGATTTTTCATATCCCTGATTGTCATAATTTAAGGAAGTAATTGTTAATAGGTATTTAGTGTTTAGATTAAAAAATAAGTTCAAAAAGCTTCACAAGTCAAAAAGCATATTTAGTAGTAAGTCAATGGCAGCCTATATATCCTATATATAATTATTGTTTAAGAAATTTTTTCATATACTATACAGTCATTTTCATTTGAATTTTAGGTAGATAACAGTATTGTTTGTATGTTACACCTGTATGTAGCATTTACTAATAAATAAGTACTTTGAGATGCAAAAAATATAAATACTTTAGTTATAGCTTTCACTGTCCCAATCTTATTCTCATATCGTAAGGCACCTAAAGAAAGAAAGAAAGCCACCAACTGCATGAAAACCTCTATCTCCTAAAAAAAAGTCTATACTGACAAATGAAATAACTTCAGGTCTACCATTATCATCAACAAAAGACATGGATTTTTCAAATGGAAACAATAATCTACATAATTCAGGCTCAATAGAATCTAGTTCATTAAGCTTATCATTTAATGCTGAAATTTCAGCTTTAAATGATAAACTTAATGAGTATAAACATAAATATAGCAAAGTAATTGCACAAAATACAAAATTGAAAACTTTGAATAAGTCATACCAATACAAATGCAAAATACTGAATGCAAACTCTCAAACATTTTGTTTTGTATTTTCATTGTTTTGTATGTTAGACTTGTATGTAGTATTTACTAATAAATAAGTATTTTGAGATGCAAAAAATATAAATACTTTAGCTATAGCTTTTGCATCTCTTTTTCAATCTCTGTGTTTTCATATGAAATTGTTTTTCATGGATATTTTGTTTAATTTTATTATCATCTATTTCTCCAATTTTGTATTATCATTTATATGTATTTTAGCATTATTTTGATACTTTGTATGAATTATTACTATTTTTTAAGCTTGATATAATTTCTCTACACAAATCAATTTATTATTAATCCTATTTCATAAGTCCTCATTTTAAATAATTGGCTTATATTTGCTTTAAGAAATTGTATTTATTTTAACATAACATTATAGTATATAATTTAGTATCCCCACAGAATTCATATGTACTAATTTTTATTTGCTGCATTGATAAGATGTTATCACACATTTTAACATTGTATGCAAAGCTTTAATTTACATGTAATAAATAATGTATCGGCTATAATAATTTATATTAAACATAAAAAATTAAATTATTTGTGTGCATATATATGTAAAGAGACAAAGAGATGTAAAATTATTTCACAATTTTAAAAGAAGAACAAAGAAGACACAACACCCAGTCAGGCAGGACGCCACATAGGCCTACCAACTTGGTTTATTTTTCTTTTCCTCTCTCCCCGTTACAACCAACCGTATGATAAAATTATCATTTATATGTATTTTAGCATTATTTTGATACTTTGTATGAATTATTACTATTTTTAAGCTTGATATAATTTCTCTACACAAATCAATTTATTATTAACTTATTTCATAAATCCTCATTTTAAATAATTGGATTTTATTTGCTTTAAGAAATTGTATTTATTTTAACATAACATTATAGTATATAATTTTGTATCCCCACAGAATTCATGAATAAAATAGAGCGAGACACAAAAGGGAAAAAATGTTCTTATTACTGGTTATATGACCGCTTTTTCGGTATGGTATTTGAAAGTGTTCAACATGTGCAATAGAAAGGGCGTGTCCTCGGCTATTTGGTGTGCCATGTCGTAAAAAAGAACGCGTTTTATGGCACCGTGTCTTCTGATTAAAGACTAACACTATGTCAATAGATGTTTGGATTGACCTTTCTTGGGCGATTCGAGTTCAATCTAGCTCTTCTCCTACTTATTTTCCTACCTCCCAGAAATTATGGTTTGGTACAGTTCCTCATCTCCACACCGCGTAATTAAAAAAGAAAATGGTTTTTATTTTTACGATTCTATCACCAGTAATCATCATCGCTACTCTCACGACGTCGATATATCAAATATGGTGGTGGTGATAATTATTGAAGAGAGAGAGAGAGAATAGTTTTGTTCTAATGGAACTCTTGGAAGTAAAAATTAATTGACTTATCGTACAAGGAATCGTAAAGCATTCTGGAAGCGTGACAGTCATATAAATTACGACTATTACGATAATTAATATTAATAAGAGAGTAAAAACGAGTAGAAATTTGTATATTTATAATATATGTATATATATATATATTTTTCTCTGACGCTAGACTAAATACAAAAAATCACGCAAGCTCGACTTCTGTGAAGTGAAAACAACCGTTTACACATGTTATTAAAATGCAGCATTTATTGTATATATATATATATATATATTCCTTTTTTTACTGTGAAAATCAAATAGGTTAATTATAATATCGGTTATTTTAACATAAAAGGAAATGTTTTCGAGTAAATGAGAGAGATAAAACAGTTCAAAAACGAAAAAAAATAATAGTATTTCTGCATCGCATTTACTCGGTAGAACGCTCTTAGTTGCGAATATAAAATGTGTATCTTTAATCATACAAGTCTGGTTTCTGTTTTGTTTTTTTTCCTTCCCCTTTAGCGATTCTTTTTTCAAGTTCCTCTCATCCTTCTTATCTTCTATTCCATTTTCCTTAAAAGTTTCCTTAAAATGATGTACAAGTCTTTTCGAAAATCATCGCATGGGAACTGGATGAGATGGTAAATCTCAAGTGGATAAAAACCTCAGCTATATCCTAGAGCTCGGTTGTCTCTGAATCTTTCTCTCCGATTTCCCATGACGGCTTAGACGTCATCTGTTTATTGGTCGTCGTTTCTATGGTAACAGTGTTGTAGTTTCGACACAAAACTGGAATGGATGAAACGAGTTTGATGATGCAGATGATGGATGATGGCGTTGATGAATGATAAACGTGATTCGTTGCTCTGTCCGACTTTTGACGTACGCGAGTTGATGACGATAGCATTAGTACTAGTGTATATATATATTTATAGATATCATAAGATGATTGTCCTCTCACGTAACGGCTCTTATCTGTTCGTAATGGTTACGACTATCGCGATAATTGCGTTTCTTCACGAGTCGTCGCTTAAAAAAAAGAAAAAAAAAAAAGGGAAATTACGCTGCTATGACTATTATGATGGTGTAAATATTTAATTTACCTAAATGGGTATAATGTTACCGTTATAAATAATCATTAATCTTCTTAGGTTAGACATGCGATAACCTTAATGGATAATTGTTTACGATACGCTTGATTATCCATCATCTCGACTTCAATAATGACAAAGATGGTCACTACTCTGTCTAAATCGGAAAGAATTATTTGCTAAAAATTGCTAAAAATAATTCGGTATCTATGTCGCGCAAAAAAATAAAATTAGACTGCAGGTTGTTCTGTTTATTTTTATCTTTAATTTTCCAAAAGCAAGCATCCTACACGATAAACTATGTGTAGGAGTGTTGATTATTATATAAATGCGTAGGTGTAAATATTTGATTTTTTTTTATCTCTTCGCCTAGATTTTTACCTTAATATGCGTTATATAACGTAGTCGAAAGCGCTACAAATTTATTATTTTGCAAAAAATTTAACAGTCGAAAGCGCTAATAATGTAAACAATTATGGCTCGAAAGCGTTAATAAAATAAGCAAATTTATGAGTTGAAAGCGCTACAAACATTATTATGTAGCGCTTTCGACTCAAATTTGTTTATCTCATTAGCGCTTTTGAGCCGTAATTGTTTACATTATTAGCGCTTTCGATTGTTAAATGTTTTTACGTCTCAAGCAGAAAATTACGAGAATGAAACCGTTGATGAAATGTATTTTTAATATTTTATGTTCATGACTTACAGCATTAAATGCATTTCATTAGAGCTTTCGTCTCACAGCGTAAAGAGTCGAAAGCTCTAGAGAAATATGTTTGATGTAGTTCATTTTAAACAGCATATCTTTGATAACGTCATTGCATTCATTCAACACTCTGGTAGCGTTACATGGGACGGCATAAAGAGTGGATACAGATCTTATGCAGATTACATAAAAATAAAGCTTACAAAAATTCCGTCTTTATTAACGGATTAAATTTATCCCAAGTTTAATTTTAGCAAAATAACAGTATTGCATAAATATAAAAAAATAAATTTTCTATATTTACCGTAATTTCGTAGAGGAATAGAATAATTTATGCTATTATAAATGAAAGTGATGCACGTGAATTGTTAATCAATCATATTAAAATAATTAACTGTAATTATAAATTACAACAATTACTATCGTGTAGCTTAATGTATTTTCCTTGTTAAATGTTAATAAAAGAGATAATAAGCCGTCGCTTTATAAGAGATTTACATAGCAGCAAATATTATAACTCAAACTATCAAATAATGGTAATTAACCTGTTGACTGCATGAAATTGTGTATACCGGCAAAATAATAAATATTTACTGCCATAATGCAGATTTTAAAGTCTCGTAACTCGCTAGATTTTTCATGGAAGGCAAAAAGATTTTCTGCTGATAATATAATAATAATAGTAATAATAATAATAATATATAAAAATAGTAATAATCTAGAATAGCGGGAGGGTGGATGCAGGGCATGCGACTCCACCCAAAAATTCATCGTGTAGTCACGTGATGAGACATTTAACAACCCGGCATTAACTATTATATTAATCAAGTTTTTTTTTAAAGGTAAAACTAATATTTGTTTTTAAAAAAATTAAAAACAAAAGATTTTTCACGTAAATGTCCAATTTTCTACATTTTATTGACTTTTCTGTATATCCATGTATATACAATATTTGCGGTGTGCTTCTGTAGTGGAAAAATGGGAGGTTGCGCTGTCACGCAACTGACTAATTAATGTCTCTGAACAAACAACAGGCTTCGAAACGATATTGAACTTCCGATCAACAGATCGGAATTTTCTTAACAGTCGAAAATTAAGAAAATTTACGTGTGTGTGTGTGTGTGTGTGTGTGTGTGTGTATATATATTTATATATATATGGCATTCGTACGTTTATAACAGAATTTAATAAATTGTATTAAAATCGCCAGAAAGGATTTTTGTTACGGCAGTATGATTCAGCGCTTTCTATCCTTTGAGGATCGTAAAATTTACTTCGTGTCCAACTAATGGGTTACTCAATTAATAACATTGTACACTTCCACACTGCATTCGCATTAACAAGTGAATAATTAATATGGGGTAGCTTTATTTGTTTTAATAAATGTATTCGGCGTGAAATATCATTATAGATTTTTATCCGTGGTTTGTATCTAATGATACCAGCTAATTAATCAATTATTTAAATACTCAAATGAACTAAATCATGAAAAATTTCGTCTTTCACGAACTAGTAAAAATTCTTATAAGTGTTTTTTATACGATAGATTTTTTTTTGATACATTTAAAGTGATTAAATATTTCAGTCGGAATTTTTTTCCTTCCAGTGTAAGTGGAAGATTCCACTTTTAAGTTATATTTTCAGTAATTTTGCTGTTGTCTTGAATCAACTGACATTTTCTGTCAAAATCAATTTACAATTGACCACACAAGTACTGTTAACTGTCTAGTTTGGAGGCGATGTATAATAGAAAGAGTCGTTTCCTTCACTAATTTCAAATTGGTTAATGGAAATAAATCATTTTTGATTATTATGATTCGTTTTATTTATTCCAAGTAATTTTCTTTTTATAATTTAGTTCCTTGTTTTTAATTAAGGTGTTTAATTTTATATTAAGAATTCGTGTTATCTGGCTTTCTGTTACTGTTACGTTTCAATACTATTTTCTTATTTTTAGAGTTTTTTACTATTAAGTTATTCTCTTTTCAAGATTTTTTTACTATCGGATTATTTTATTATCAGGTAGTTTTATTGTTAACGTTCATACTGTTAAATTTTTTGAATTATAATCAGGTTTTAGGTGTTACTGAATTATGATTCAGTTAAATTATTTTTAATTATATTTCTTTTATCCTTTATTAATTTATTGCTATGTTACAGTTAGATTTCTTGTATTGGTATCGTTTACTATTAGATATATTCTCTTAGAATTATTTCTAGAACAAAACACAGTTGTACTGTATTTTGTTTTGACTATTAAGAGTATTCTTATAATTAGATTATTTTTTAGCTGTTAGAATTTCTTATTAGGCACTTTTTATTTTTATCTACTGTGAGGGATCTTTCAGTTAGGTTTCTTCTTACTTCCATTTACTGTTAGGTTGCTATCTTACAATTACGTTTATTCTTATTTCCATTAGGGGCTATCTTACAATTAGCCCCTAACAGTAAATGGAGATAAAAAGAAATCTATCTTACAATTAGGTTTCGTCTTATTTCCATTAGGGGCTATCTCACAATTAGGTTTATTCTTATTTTCATTAGGGGCTATCTTACAATTAGGTTTCATGTTATTTCTATTAGGGTCTATCTTACAATTAGGCTTATTGTTATTTCCATTAGGAGCTATCTTACAATTAGGTATCTTCTTTTTTACTGTTAGGGGTTCTCTTTTATTGTGTTTATATTCTGTTTAGTATTGGATGTTCCCTTAAAATTAGGTTCCTTTTTTTATCAAGTCCTTTTTATTGTTTCTTAACAATATGCTTCAGTTAGGTTCTCTTTTCACTATTAGACACGCTTACAGCCAGTTATTTCTTATTATTTTCTTTCACTGTTAGGTTCATATAATTAGATTCATTAGGTCCTTTTATTGTTATGGTCTCTTATTAATACATTACAATTAGGATATTTTTACTGTTCTCTTAATAATGCATTATTCAGTTATCTTTCAGTTAGGTTAACTTATCGTTAACTTGTTTTATTCTTGTTAAAAATCTAGGTTTACTTCTGTTTATTTTCAGTATTAGAGAATTTAAGACAAAGTTAATATTATGAGTTCTTACATCGACGAAATGTTCTGTGTTTCATTAATTTTATTTATTGTCTATACAATGTGATGACTTTCGCTGGCGAGACCTATTTATATTTTACCATCACGCGAAACATGATTTCACGAAGTGCAAAAAATGCATATTTTTTCTTCTTTTTTAGAAAATAACTCGTGTGAAAAGCCATTATTTACACGAGGAACATTTTTCGCAAGTGAAAAATTGCTTCTTTTTTTTTTTTTTTTTTTTTTTTCGCAAGTGAAAAATTGCTTTTTTTTTTTTTTTTTTTTTTACGCGTACAAAATTGACATCTTTACATTTACCGAACGGATGTGCAAACTGTTTAATCTTTCACTGTTTAGAAAAATTGATGTTACGAACCTTAAAGACTTACTAAAAATGAAAATTTTCTTATTGGAAAAGTACTTAAACATTATGATTGAATATCGTAATTTAAGTAAATCTTTCTGTTTTCTTAATTTGATGCATTTTCTTGTTTCCACTTCATCTTTCGTGTCTGAAAAGGAGTCTCGGCTGCTGTCAGAAATCTTTTATTCTGTTGGTATCGGCGCTTATGTTTTTCAGAATGAGATATATTCAACAGTAGAAGTGAATTATATGGAGAAACACAATTCATTAATAAATGGCAGCGATGCCGTCCCAGCTCTCTGACGTCATGAAAAATACATGGATGCTGCGTGCAGGTACGTCGGTGGGCGGTGTATATGTATATGAAAGTTTCGGAACAGAGTAGGAGAATATACCTCCACCCCCGTTTCTGACATCATTACTCATGTCAAATCGCTAGTTAACGCGATCGTAAACTCGGCAAAAGCGTTGTGTCGTATCCGATGTACATGTTCTTCCATTTCGTGTTTGATCCTTGGTCCATTTGAGAGCAGCAGTCATTTGCCTGAAAGGTTATGAGAGAAGCAAAAAACACTGTGCATATTTGAGTGATTATCGTCGTGTTACAGAATACGGTTGTTAAGAATCAATGGCTGTCATATTTATTTACTTTCTTCCTCGCTTACTTCGACGTACAAAAACCTCTCTTCAGTTTTACACAAATAAAGTCGGGAATCAACTCGCAGAGGGATTCGCTTACAGTTCAGTTCATTAACATTAACGGCGATGATAATTTAATCTCTTTTTTAATCCGTCAAGGATTATAATTCATCAACTGCAAAGATTATGGCCGAAAGAGAACCGCATGTTTTGCAATAACAACATAACGTTTAAGCTCGAAAATACGCATGTTATTCATTATAAATACGAACGTATATTTTCATGCGTGATAGCAAACAATGCGTTTAAAAATAACGACAAAGAAAAATAACCTTTTAATCTTTATTACTACACATAAATTACGGGATATGAATGGATAATTTTCGAAAATTGAGTTGTAATCAGCATAAATCTGAGTATAATTTTATCCGGCAAAATAATATGATTACGAAAACTTTTCAAAATGCAAAATTCGTTATATTCACCGCTATTATTGTAGTTGGAAGTTTTAATAAGTTTTTAATATTCCACTCCTCATTCTTGCCTCATATAATCTAATATAGGAAAACGATACTTTTTTAAATAACCCTTTTTCCAATTCTGGATATCATTTTGGAAGTCGTGCAGTTTTTTCTTTTTTTTTATACCTCCTTTTACCATCTAGGCTTGCAAAGTGCTGCACGGCGATCGATTGATGTCTTCTTCTTGTCGTTCATCTTTATAAACGTCTGCCAAGTTGCTTTTACAAGCACTAAAATGTCTTTTATGTAAATTATCATCCGGATGTTTAATTATTATTAAGAAGGCTAGGAGTGATCCGCGAAAATCGCAAGATAAATTGTATTAATTGCAAAATGTGTGTGTGTTTGTGTTGCTATTATTTCCATTTTTCTTTTAACTATAAATATAGAAGTAATGATATAACTCGGTTAAGTTTTGATAAATATTCGCTCTCTCTTTAAAAAATGAAAATAAAATCGCGTGAATTATAGAAAGTAGCTGCAAAAATAGAAAATACTATTTTTTTAGGTATTTTAATGCTCTATTTAGTAAAAAACTAGCTTTTAAAATAAATTTATTTGATTCCATATCCATAAAAAAGCAATTTTAAGCTTAAAAAAATTTATTAGAAACTCTAAATCTCGATACATAATTTGCAAAAAAAAAAAATTGAAACATTTTAAAAGCAAATAAAGTTTTTCTTTGTTATATAAAATGTACTTTATGAATAAAATACATGCCAAAGATCATTAGTTTTTAAACAATTGAAGAGTTTTAATAAATTTTTTAAAGTATTTGTTTGGCAAAACGTAGGAAGACAGACGAAAGGGCATAAGTTAAATTTTCTGTTAAAAATTTATAAAAAAAAACTTGCATTTGGACTCAATAGAAAATCTATCATTCAGAAAACATGCTGATTTATATCGAAACTCTGCATGCTAATATGCTACACGTACAAAAACCTGTTGAAGTTAACATCACATCTGTAATAATTGCCAAGATTTTTAAAACAGGAAAAATAAAATATCCTGAAAGAAATTCTCTTGATGTATTTTTTTAACAGTAATTTTAAAATCCATAATAAAATTTTTTTCTGTCTAAAAATAATATTTATATATATAAAAAAATATGAAAATTTAAAATCTTATTAGGCAAACATGAATGATAATTTCTGCTCATGATAGCTGTATAAATTATTATTGCAAATTTTCTGATACCACACGTATGAAGTAAATGGATATTTTGACCTTGAGATGCAATTATTGGCTTGATTTATTCATGGATTAGCGTAAGATATAGCCATTTTCAAACGTGTAATCTTTCTAAAAGTTTCGATTGATGTTTAAGAGCTTTCATTTAAAGGTTACCTAAATAATAATAAAAAAAAAAATTGCAATTTTTTGAGCTATATCGATGCAAAACGGATAAAAGGCAAAAGTTGCCAGAGATGTTATTGATATACCCAATAGATACATTCACCCTAAGGCCCATCACCATGCCAACCAATTAAATATAACTTTTTAATCATTACATTTAATTTATTTTGTTTTGCTTTCATGATTGATTTGATTCGAAACATCTTTTTCTTTAATGACTTTGTTGTTGTTATTCGATCTATATACTTGTATATATTAAAGTTCTTTAGATAAAAATAATCGATTTTTTAAAAATAATCTTTAAATCTTGATGACGATTTTTTCCTATCGATTTTATTTTTGTTACTTTAATTACAATAATTAAATCGTTAATGTCGTTTCGATCTTATTAAAAAAAAAAATAATTTTTAATTAATTAATTTATGAAAATATAACAGATTAAAATTGCAAATATAATTTAATGCGAGTTATATGGAGTTAAACTCTTGCGATTTTCAATTTTACGTTTCGGGTTATATATTCAGGGTGGGCCAGCACATGGGCCAGAACTTTCAATGCATGGACCATGGCCCACTCGTAGTTACGTCCCTGCCTATGAGTAGACCTTACAGATTATGGAAAATGGTAATACATTCTTCATTGCTTTCTGGAAGAAGTACAATATCTTGGATATTAAAAATATCAGTAGAAGCTCAGTATTATTAAATATTTACACCGAGGTCCAGTTGGAAAAAAAATTATCCTCTATTTTTTTTTTTTTTTTTTTAATTAATTTTTCATAATAAAAATAAAAATAAATTTTTAAAATAATTTTTTTTTGCATAAGTTTGAGGGAGAAGAGCAAGATTTAATCAGAGCTGAAGTTGTAGAATTAGATAAGCAACTAAATCTATAAACTGATCATTTCTGATGATAGATGATTTGATTGAAAGCTATTGTAATGAAATTCAACTTTCATATGAAGAGCTTGTAGAAATGAAGCAGAAAATCACAATAGCTACTTCAACAGCCTCTTCCAAAGTTTTAACTCAAAAGATAGAATACTTTCATTGTTATTAAATTTAAAATTACTTTATAGATACAAACATTTAAAAAAATTAATCTCTTATTCATTTTATTTTAAAAGATTACTGAAGATCTAACAAAAATTTAGGATGTATTGAATCTATTTATTAAAAATGATATTAACTCAAAAAAGTGGATGTGCTACAGAAATTCAATGATTTTTGACATGGTATAAAAATTATACTTAATAAAATGAAGTAAGCCATTCAATTCTCACTGCATTCCTATTTTAAAACACTTATAAAACCTAGAAAATGAAGTTTTCAATCTAATTTAATTCATGACTGATTCATGTTGCTTGAATAGCAAATAAAATCATTTTTGTATATGCAGATTTTTTTTAAATTAATTAAATATATTAGTTTTGCCATTAGGTCCTCTTATTTATTATACTGACCATCCTGTTAAATAAAATTATACCCAATAACAGTTACTGAGCTTATTTAACATTCCTTACACTTCTCTCTTTTTTCCTCCACATCTTAATTTTATAACATAGAGAAGTAACAGGATCAACAGTTTATACATTCGGAATCATTGAAAGATTATGCAAATGAGTTCAATACTTAAGTGCACATTAGTGAGAAAAATATAGCATTTTCTGTAATTTATAAATTATCACCATATTGCTTTACTGTATCATCTTTGCAGTGCTGTCATTCAAAATAATTAACAATTGTCTTGGTATTTTTTCAAAAATTATCTACAACTAATCATAAAATAATATTGAAATAGGTACAATGCTATTATAATACTTCATGTAGACATGTTAAACAACAATATTGTTTAGCATGTCTGCATGAAGTTGAGAGAGAAGTCATGATTTCTGTTGGAAACAACGATTTTGAAATAATTATATATGACTTTCAATGTATTTGTAATAATAATTCCTATAATAATTTGATTGTTTTCATTTCATTTTATGCTGTAAAACATTTAACAAGCTTGCAAGAATTTAACTGTGTTGTTTGTTTTTTCCCCATCTTTATAACAGCTGGTTTGGGTAAACCAGCTGAATTAACAGCACTGCATCTTTTGTATAAACACAAAACAGTTTTTCTTGAAATTGTAATAGAAAGACTTAATTCATTTAACAATAGCATTATTCCATCAATAAATTTTGTTTAAAATCAATCAAAAAATTATACAAATGAAAACATTATGCCACTTACAAGGAGAGGGTGCGGTCTGGGAAATGAACTTTGGAATCAAACTTTGTGTGGTGGTAGTTTTCCTTTCATGTGTTAATATGATAAAATATTAGCGTGCACTATTCAGCCAATTCCGAAAAAAATGGATTCAAAGTTTTCATAGCTGTTATATATAATAAAAAATGTGCAAACATGTCAGAATTCTGCTACTTTACTAAAAGATATTTTAAAAAAATATTATTGGTTTTTAAAATATATTAAATAATTTTAGTGTATTTTCCCCTTATATTTATTTCATATGATTTCTTCCTTACTATATGATATAGCTTTATATCAATAAACAATTAATAATTAATTGTTAATAAAGCTGAAAGCGCTTCTCTGGTTTTTTAAAACTTTCTTGGTTTTTTAAACTTTTTCCACTGTAAACTTGTGCTATAAAGGACTTATACTTTTTATGATAATAAGTGGAAGTATAATTGTATATAATCTTTGAGTGTTCATATTATGTCATCACCAAATTTTATGAACTAAAGACTGTTTAATTGGGACTAAAGACTTTGACCAGATAACTGAGGACCGAAGTGAATTTTCCTCCTTTGTGAAACATCTAAGTGATTTAAAAGTATCTCTCATGTCAGGTATCTCTCTTTCTGTGTCTGAACTAAAGTGTAAAATTTGTAAATAGGTCTTTCCTCTCTGATCAATAAAGAAGCTGTTGAATTTTATTCAATGCTGTTTCAGTCCATACATGCAGAACTGTCTCATTCTTACCTCGCACACATTTTGTAGACTGCTTCTAGGCCTAATGCCTGTCGTTCGCTTTTCCATTTAATTTAATTCATTATACCAATTCAGATCTGTTTTACAATTAAGCCTAAATAAATTGTTACATATGTTTAACACTTTTAAGATTCTTTAACATCTCTACAATGTTATGGTACCATATTGTTCCCTGAATGAAAATAATACAATGCCAGTGGAACAATATTCATAGTAGTAATATAATTTATGATAATTAAAATCAAATAGCACACAAAACATAAGTAAATCAAATAACATGAGATAAAATGTTGTAAACCAACATATTTGGATTTAATTTACAAATACATTATTTGTTTATGCTATATATCTTAAAAAAATAAAAAAAAATTACAGAAAATATTTTATAAAAAGTTGAATTTATCTAAGTTGGGGAGTGGCTGTATTTTATGAACATACAAATAGTCCTCAATTTACAATGGAATTCAGTTTCAAAAATTTCAAACTCTGCTGTCAGAAGTCAGAAATGCTCAAAATTTATGGATTTCTCATTATTAATGTTTACTAGGGCACTATATATTATCTTAATAAATATAAAGGACATAAAACTATCAGAATCAGACACAAAAAACAGACGCTTTCCATATTCTAATTACCTTTAGAAAAACGTTTTTTCCGAAACAATGGTTACATTCATATTTAATCTCCGTTTTGAAAACTTCTAAAAATCCCAGCCTATCTTCATCTTATCGACCAATTAATAATTCCTGCACAATGCTTAAAATTTTTGAGAGAATGATTTTGAAATATATTGAATTTAACGTTAAAAACTCTATTAGTCTGTCACAACATTGTGCTTCTAAATTCCATTCCACTACATCTAATCTTATTGAATTTACTTCTCTTATTTTACCAATTTTGAACACAGAACTGACACATATACTGCATTTCTAGATTTAACTGCTGCTTTTAATAGTATCGATTTTATCTCTTCTATACCAGATGCTTAAGAAGTCATACAACTTAAACATTATCTTAATTGGATAATTTCTTTTCTCTCTAATCATAACTATACTGTTAAACACAATGGTATTCTATCTGATATTTTCTCTCTCAATGTCAGTGTATTGCAAGGATCATCACTTAGCGCTTTATTGTTCGTTTTATAACTTAATCCAATTTTCTCTTTAATCTACCTCAAAAGTAATTGGTTATGCAGATGACATTAAAATAATCAATTCTGATATTAACATTCTTTGCTCTGATCTCATTCTCCTACAAACATTGCTAAATGATCACAATTTAAAACTCAACATTGATAAGACAGTATTTATGAAATTCTCCATCAAACCAAAAACTGATTTATCTGAAACTATTTATTTTAATGCTGTTTGTTTTCCCTTACGTCATACTCATCTTAATCTTGGAGTGCACTTGACTCTAGACTTACTTTCTCTACACATATTGACTACATTTGTTCTAATATATTTAAAAACTGGTTTTATGTGGCATTAATTCAAGCAGGCCAAAGATTTTATGATTTTCAAAATCTGGGTTCACTCTATTGTTCTTCCTCATCTGTACTACTGTCTTCCTGTTTACAGTTCTATCTCTTCTACACAATTTAAAAAAATTGATAATGCCATTAGTCATACAGTCAAAACAATTTATTCTATCCTTTATATCAATATACACAGGAAAACAAGAACTTTTATGATTTGTTAAACATTAGGCCATTGCATGATATACTCATTTGATCTAACATTAAAAATATTTCTAAATACATCTGTGGAAAGCTTCCATCTTCTAATGTTCAGTATAATGTGCCTCAATTTTTTGTAAGAAAATATAATTTTTTATATATACCTAAATTCTGTACTGTTAAATTCAAAAATTTATTTTTTTAAGAGCTGCAATTAACTATAATATGTATTTTACCTAATTCTGTTTGTATATATTTTTCTTGTTTTTGCTGGGTTATTTGGTATACAGGGGGCTCTTATTGTACATTAGTGTACGTTGAGAGATTAAATAAATGAGTATGAGTATATCAAGCCATTGGGTTAGGGAATCGAACACAGGTCAGTTGCATTGACAAATAGCAGAATTTATTAGTGGCATCATTGTCATAAGTCAAGGACTTTCTGTATATTATTCATTGAAAATAATAATTATTAATTTAATCTAATAGTTTAAAATATTATTTTTTAGAATACAAGTAATTTTTAATTAAGAAAAACTAATAAGTTAAAAATTTTATTAATTATAAATTAATGATTCAGTTTATTTTCTTTTTTAATAAAATATCAATTATAATTTCAACAAAACTTTAAAATATTTCTATTTGTCTTTAGCGTCATGATAGTTTTAGACCACGACGTTGTAGAGCATTATATGATTGTGAAGCAGATCGGGAGGATGAACTTTCTTTTAAAGAAGGTGAAATAATCATCATTATAAGTGAAATAACAGATGATGAAGATTGGATGGAAGGATTCATTGAGGGATATCCTGAAAGAAGAGGTGTATTCCCATCTAGTTTTGTTCATATATTAAAGGAATGAAAGTAACTTCAAATTTAGTCATAAATTCATAAAAAGCTGGTCAATATGAAGGTCTTCCATCTCTATCATTATAATAATGCCAATATCACAAAATGAAATAAGAGTTATATAATGATTTTTATGTAGAGACCAGAAACAAATTATTTAAATTTTTTTGTAATTACAAACTAATTATACAGTGATATAAATTCTGTTCTTTGTATGCATTTAGCATAGTTGATCCATAATTTCTAATATTATCTTCAAAAGATATTATTCTGAAAGATGATTTTATAATTTTGTAGAAAACTAACATATTTCAATAATAGATTAAATGCTCTCTACCAGTACATCTGATAGTTTAAAGAAAAAAATCCCAAATCTAAAATAAATCAATATAAATTTATAATCTATGAATGATATGTATATTATATATTTAATTATTGTTATTTATAGACATAAAAATAATAATAATATATTATTATTATTATTATCGAATTCTATTTAGCTGGTTTTCTAATATAATCTTCATACTTTGTTTCATTTCCTTAATGAATTATGAAGGAGAAAGATATTTAAATACAGTAATATTTTCTGTAATAAAATTTTAGTTAATAATTGTAAATTTTCAATTTGTAAAAATCAATTTTAATATGAAATTTACTGCATACTAAGTATTGATGGAAAATAAAGACCAATAATATATGGACTACTAGGAAAAACTACAACAATAAAAATATAGAGATTCTCTTTTATTAGAGAAATTGTATTATAAACTTCACTACTGTAAATTTACATAATAATAAATGGGCTATATTTATTAAAAGGGAGATACACGTGGATATCATTACCTGGATTGCTAGTCATTACCCATTATCCAGGATGTTATCAATCTTGATTATGCAGTTAATAATGATCTCTCTCACTTCTCATATAGCAGCTTTTATAAATGAGAGTTCTGCTATATTTCACTAGATAATTGTGCATTTTGCACTACTGATATAAAATTCACAATGTGTTTTTATTGGATAATAGATATCAGTTTGAGAGAAAAAGTTCTCCCTCCTTTAGTAACTGTATTTTATCAGTACAAATTGGAAAAAATAAAAACTTTTTATATATTTTCAAACTTTATATCATGATGTTTTCCTATGAAGGGTAATTATGCTGTACCACCAATATAAAGCTAGTCTCTTGAAGAAATAAACATTGTTGATTTGAAATGTTTTGTGATGATTAATACTCATTCCCAAAATGTATATAAGATCTTAATGCATGTTTCTTCCCTCATTCTTAAGATTATGCTTATTAATTGAATATGCATTTTTGTATTTTCATAAAATGTTTGAAAGAAACATTTTATAGATTAAGATTCAAGCACAATTTCATTGAATTTAATAAAGATATGCTCAGCATTTATTCCTTTATTTTGCTGTGATCACATCTGGGCATATAAATACTGTAGTGTTATGCATACAGTTTACATATTGTATAATTACTACTGTATATCATTCTTTATTTTTTGTGCAAAACTGTGAATCATTGATCTCACACTGAAATATTGTATTTCATTATTACAATTTATTATTATTATTATTATAAATAAATGCAGAACTTTCATCATGTTATCAGATGATATAACCTGAATTATTTCATATTATTGTTTTATAAAATTAAGAAAAATTAGTTCACTTAATAGACTTACAGTTATTTTAAAATATGCCTTAAAAATCTGCTATAATAAATTCTACTCTACAATATTTATTTCTAAAATTTATATTTACATTAATTTGAATCTATAAATAGCACAGATTTAAAATCAGTCTTAATTTATATATAGTGTAAATTAAAGCCTTATTTTACTATAAATTAAAAATTATTATTGAATATTTAATAAGAAATTTATAGTTTTTAAATAAATTTATAGCAATATAAAGGCAACAAGCCTTGAAAAATAGAATAATAATCTATATAACAATACCATTTTTTAGAAATTTTTTCTTTGTTACTTTTATTTAATTTGCTACCTTTATATTATTTCTAAATAATGCATTGTATCTTAGTGTTTAACATAGGTTTAAGTAGCTGATAAATAAATAGATCAGTCAAAAGTTATATTATTATTTTCTATTATTTAAGAATTTCAGTTATTAATTAAAATTATAGATTAATCCAATACCTATCAAAATATAAAATATCTAAAATTGATTTAAAAAATTTAAATATTTACTATTAAACTTTTAATAAAAATTGAGATTTGTATATAAAAGTTAATTTTTTTAGTAATAAGGATTACATTCTTTTGTTAATGAATTGCTATATAAAATTAAAAATTCTTCTATTTGCAAGTTATTTTTTAAGAAAAGATAATTTGAAAATTTTCAGCTAAAAATTATGTATTAAATAGGATTCTTTTTGCTGTTTTCTTATTTCATTCTTTCTTTCAAATATTGCAACTTTATAATGTGCAGTTTTTTTATATTAAAATACCGTATTACATCGAATATAAGCTGCTCTTGAATTTAAACCACAGTAGGATTTTAAAATTGAAAAATCGGAAAAAAAATGATTTTATAATAGGTATTGAAAAATAAAAAACATTTTTAAAAAAAAAAAAGATTTTATAATAGGTATTGAAAAATAAGAAACATTTTTACTTAAATTTATAATAAGTATTGAAAAATAAGAAACATTTTTATTTACTTAAATAATACTAATATACCTAATAAGCTATCAAATAAATTGTAATCAACGATCATAATATTATGTGCATACATAGAGCGTAAAGCAAAAGCCCAAACATTGGGGAATGGGAGATCGGGAGAAATAAGATGTTAAAATATTTGATTTGAATTTAAGCCGCACCCATACTTTACAACTTAAAAATTTGAATAAAAAGTGCGGCTTGTATTCAATGTAATAAGATATATATCATTTTGATTTAGGTAGACTAATGCAATGAAAATATTTCCAAAGATCTTTTTCTTTTAAAATGTAATTTTAATAAACTGTGAAATATATATATATATATATGTGTGTGTGTGTGTGTGTGTGCGTGTGCATGTGCATACATATTACAGGGTAATGCTATTCGTGTAGAATTTTCTTAGATTTCATTCTCTTAAATCTTGATGCATTCATGAATAACATACTCAAAACATTATATTAATGAAAATAGATTTAATATACTTTCATATACTTTGGTATTCGAAGAATTTAATTTGTTCCAATTCGTCTTATTTAAAAGTGTTGTTACTGATGTGATGGCTTTATTAAGCCAAAAGATCTTTAATAGTTATTAAACTATAATTTTTTCGCTTAAATAAATGCTGAAGACTGTTTTATTAGTAATTATATTAATGATTTAGTATCTAAGTATTATATATTATTAGCATATTCTATATAGAAGTTTATTAAGATGTAAATTATAAATTTTTTTTATAATTTATTATTGAATTTCATTCAGTTTTTTTCTGTTTATATAAAATATTGAGTATTTTAATTAACATTCATGAAATATTTATAAATATGTTTTATATAATAATTTTCAAAATATTATAAGTAGTAATAAATATTTTTTTATTGTAATTATTTTTCATTAATAATATTTGATTAAAATATTATACAGAAGTTCTCTAATTGATTAATGTAAGATTTATGTTATTGGCAACAACATTACACAAGTTAAATTTTATGCAAATCAAAATTATATACATAAATATATAATTATGGTAAAATTAAACATATAATATGGTCTACGTAAACAACAGGAGATATTGTGAATTTGACTATCATAATATGATGCATATATACATTTCATAATATAATTATTACAATTATTATAACATATTTTATCTTCACTATCGAGAGTTGATTATAAATATTAATATTATAACAGTGCCATACTCATTATTCCAGTACTACCACATAACATTGCAATCCTTACTATATAAAGTATAAATAGGATTATTTAAATATTTTGCATATGAAAATTTATGTAAGGCAGAGAGAGTTCCTGTATTATTGAATTTTCATAAATATGATGCATAATTTTTTACATGATTTTTGATATTTTGATAATTAATTCCAAGATGAATCATTTCAGTTTTTGATAGCAAATTAATATTTTATATTAAAAACTTATATTACCTATGTTATCTCATCTTCAAATCATTTTAAATTCTCAAAATAAGTAAATAATACATCTCGTGAATTTTTCATTTTATGCTTCAAAATGTGATTTGGGTTTTGAAATCTTCTAAAGTATGAAAATTTTCCTAGAAATAAATTTAAAATTATTTGACTGTTTAATTTCATAAGCTTCATACAATAATTAGGCTGCTTTGATTACATTTCCAATAATACAAAAGCTAAAATATAATTATAGAAATGTTTTAAAAAACTTATAAATTAACAAATCTGCCTTTAATTAATAAAGGCAGATTTATTTAATAAAGTAATGTTTTTAAAAAATGAAAAAAAAGCTGAAAGATTGATATAGAATAATACTGAGTTCTTAAAGACCAATGGCTATTTCATTTATACTACAGTGGACTCATATTTTTACAAACTATTTAGTTAGTCCTAAAAAATCCCTAATGTTATTTAATGCCATTCTCATTTATAAACTTTCAATTTTATGAACTTTTTCGGGGGTCCCTATGAGTTTGTAAAATTGAGAGTCCACTGTATTATTAATATTTATGATCATTATATAAATTATAATTTCAGAATTTTTTACTTTTTATTATTGCCATGGAATGTTTAAAGTGTTTTTTTTTACCCTTATCATTGTCCTTATGATATTCTGAACTTGGCTATTTTCATAACATATTGGTTAGAAATACTTTTTTGTTTTTTTAAAAATGTAATTGATAAAGCAATTGCTTACCATCTTGGAGATCCAAGTTCATTCTGGATAATTTTATGCCTTGGACTCTGGGTTCAATTCCATATTATTTTATAACCTTGAGGACCCAGGATCATATGATTATATCATCTCAAAGAATTCAGTGTTCCATTGTTTGTTATTATTATTAAAATTTATTACCATTATGGGTCATTTTTGAATTACAATGGGGTTATCAAAACATAACTGCATTGTAAATCAAGGACTATATAAAAGTATGTTTTATACAATTCATTTAAATAAAATTTTCATAATATGTGTGCTTCTCAAGTTACAAGCATAATTTGTATGTATATTTTATTTGTAAGTCAGATACTGCTATCATTTTGCCTCCAAAAGTATTGAAATAACTATATAATTTATTTTGTAATATATTTTACAATTGGTAAATGTTCAAATGTTTAAAAAGCACAAATAGCAGTCAAACATAAATAATTCATAGTTTAATAAAAGCAAAAACGTTTTCAGTATATCAGATACCATCTTCAGTTGAACAGAACAATAAACAGACCACGTTTAGAATTACACGGAATTCAAAATTACAGAATATAGAATATTTTTTAAATAACATTTAAAAATTAATTAAAAATTGGCCGAAAATACTATTATTTTTTGGTTAAAAATGCTAGGTTATAATAAAACATCAGACAACAGGGAAAATAAGATCAAAGTATCTTAAGGAAAAATACTGCTTAAACTTGACACAACCGTTCAATAACAAAGCACAAACTAGCAGTTAAAAATGACAAACTTTATTAGCTAAACACTCGCTAATAAAGTTTGTCATTTTTAACTGCTAGTTTGTGCTTTGTTATTGAACTGTTGAAAATAAGATCATTAGAACAATGCTTGTGCACCACATACTTCCATGCACTGTTCATTTCTTCAGTCTACCTTATATTAATAAAGGTCTCAGTTTTGTTAAATTTTAGAATTTCAATTTTCTCTCTTATCGGCAGATTTTTCCAGTCATAAACATTTTTGACTACCTTTGCATTTTGCAATATAATACATTTTTTTCAAATGCCCTTTGCGCTAGGGCGTGACAAGATTACCTTTAACTCAGTTATAAGTATTCCGCCAGCCTATCCTTAAAGTTTATAGCAGTGGTGCCCACATAAACTTCTAGACTGTTATCTTCTACATTGCATACAGGAATCTTATAAATGCCAGAATCATATTCTTTGCTATGTTTCTCTTTATCATTCCGTAGTGTGCTAAAAATCTTGGGAGGTCTTTATAATTGCATCTTTTATTAGCAGTTTTAAGTGTTCTCTTTACTGTCCTACTATTATGTAGCCTAAAAGATATAGGGATCCTATTGTCAATTTCAAGTTCTTCTTCATTGGCTGATGAATCTCCTTGCTGGCTTAGTGACTGGCTTTCTCTTTCAAATTAGCCTTCTGCTCCTTGTCGGTTTTTCTCATAAAACTCAAGTCAGCAGTGCCCGATCTACTTAGTGCGGGGCCTGATTGGAATATTTTTCGCGGGGCCCCTCAAAATATGGCTTATATGTATAAATAAAATAAGTAACATTTATAAATAAAGACCCATTTTTGTCGGCTGGATTGGCTACGTCAAAACACTGCGGCTTTCCACTCTGGAGGACCCGGGTTCGAATCTCGAGTCCCACCCCTTGAAAATATTTATCGTGATCATGAAGTTGGGCCCTCCCGTCGACCCCTGTCATCTACAATCCGGCTGATCCCTCCACAGGAATAAGTTGGGCCCTCCCGTCGATCCCTGTCATCTACAATCCGGCTGATCCCTCCACAGGAATGGATAGCATGTGGAAGAACTTCTTTTGCCCCGTCAATTATTATTATTATAGAAAGAAAACTGGCGTCATCTGATGAAGTGTTAATTATTTGGATAAATTTCACTTTGATGTGAAAATTTGAACAATTTTATTTTTCATTGGAAATAGCAACCCCGTGGCCTAATTAGTATATATTAGATTTCAGTATAACATAATATAACATATTGATTAGAACCCCCTCCAGAGAGATGTGATTAGGATCAATTAATTTATAACTATCCTGTATAAACCTGTATCCAAAATATTGTGGTAGGGCTCAATGTAAAAAAGTAATTGAGTGTGAGGACGTTTTTGGTAATTGTAATCTTCCATAACTTCCTTTATTAAATCGTACCATTTATACGTTCTGCGAATATTGAAAAACAATACATATATTTTAAAATATTTTTACTTAATAGATTGTTTAATTACATAATCTTTGACAAATATGGGGCCCCTCAAGTGCGGGGCCCGATTGGGTGTAATCGGTACAATTGGCTTAAATCTGGTACTGCATGTCAGGCTACTAATAGTAGGACAATAAAGAGAATGCTTAAAACTGCTAATAAAAGATGCACTTATAAAAGACCTTCCACAATTTTAGCCTGCTACGGAATGATAAAGAGAATCGTAGCAAAGAATATGATTCTGGTGTTTATAAGATTCCTGTATGCAATGTAGAAGATAACAGTCTAGAAGTTTATGTGGGCACCACTGCTAAAAACTTTAAAGATAGGTTGGCGGAATACAAGGACAACTTAGTTAAAGGTAATTTTGTCACCGCCCTAGTGCAAAGGGCATTTGAAAAAGATGTAAGTATTACATAGCAAAATGTGAAGGTAGTCAAAAATATTTGACTGGAAAAATCTGCCAATAAGAGAGAAAATTGAAATTCTAAAATTCAACAAAACTGGACCTTTATTAATATTAGGTAGACTGAAGAAATGAGCAGTGCATAGAAGTATGCAGTGCACAAGCATTGTTCTAATTCTAGCATTTTTAACCAAAAAATATTAGTATTTTCGGCCAATTTTTTAATACGTAATTAATTTTTAAATGTTAAAAAAATATTCTATATTCTGTAATTTTGAATTCCATGCAATACTAAATGCATTCCATTTATTGTTCTGTTCAACTGAAGATGGTATTTGATGTACCAAAAACGTTTTCTCTTTTATTAAACTATGAATTATTTATGTTTGACTGCTATTTGTGCTTTTTAAATGTTTGAACTTTTACTGATTGTAAATAAGCATCTCCTTGGAGTATTTAAGTTTGTTTCACAATTGGTCCAATTAGAAGTTTCTTATTTCATAAATTTGAATGAAAATTTCTGATTATAAAATAACTGTTTTTCAATATTATTATCTTTGAAGTACTGCTGTAATATTTTAATTAAATGTGTAATTTTACATTATATTAGTTATTAGAACATTCTACTATCATAATGTTTAAAATCTTGAAGAGATTTGAAATTTTCTGTAATTTAAAATTGATATTTCATGTTCATAAGTACAAATGTTCATAACTCTCAATGTACACATGCATAGTTATTTTACTGATAACTGATATTTCTGGTCTAGTTCATTTCTGATATTGCATATATTATAAAACTCAAAATATTTAAGCATTAAAATATTATATTTATTTTAATGCTAATTTTAAATGAAGTATCAATTAATTAATTTTTCAAATTTTTCTACATTGCTTGTTTAATTGTTTTTGATTTTTTTAAATAATACTATAGAATTTTTAAATTTCATTGTAAAAAATTAATTTTTGTGTATACAGTCAAACCTGTTTTTATGCGGTCGGTTTTTGTGCGATATTTTTTTTTTTAATAGGTTTTCCATTCCAATTTTATCTTTAGTAAATTAATCATTTTTGAATTATGACGGAAAAAAATTTTTTTTTGTATTATTTTCATTCCAAAAAAGCAATTTAACCAATTTTTCATTTTATCTACTGCAATAATTAATTTTAAGATTTAATTACTGTTAAGGAAATAAAAAAATAATAATAATAAATATATATATATAATAATTGAAAAAATAATTTTAAAATAATGAAATCTTAATTTTCATCTATGACTGGGTCCAGGTTTTGGATAATCATTGGCAATGACTTCTCAGTCAATTGTTCTTTTGTCCTTTGTTTGACTTTCATACTATACAGTTTTTTTTATAAACAGTTTCATTATATATGAAAAAATATTATTTCTCGACAGTTGTGGAATTTTTATATTGTATTACTGCATCCTCCTCTTGCACAAAATAAGTATGATCTGTTTTGAATTTCTCCAGATTTTTTTAATTTCTTCGTCTTCCATTTACACTCCTAAATAGTGTAAATAATACTGTATTAATAATAACAACAGTAATAATAAATTTATTTTCTAATAGGAAAAGCAAAAATTTACAGTATTAGGACAAGATAAAAAAAATTATATAGTATGTCTTAAAACGTATTAAAAAATAAAGCAAAAATACAATACTTGTTACAGTAAAATTTTTAATTTGAAATTAATTTATTTCTGTAAAACTTACTTGTAAAAAGAAACTAATGTTTCTTATCACGTCCAATACTTTCAAGTCTGTCTTGTAATAATAATAAATCCTTAACTTTGTGAACCTTGTTTTTGCTTTCACTCCTGTAAATCGCTAGATGCCGCCACAAGTCGCGTCACGTGATGTGCTGCTTCCGATTTGTATTCAGATGTCGTATCTGTATACTCTTTAATCTGTGGTGTAAGTAAAAACCACGAAATAACACAGTACCAAATGGGTAGATACGTCAGTAGCAACGAAGCTCTCTGGCGTATTTTCAGTTTTTCCGTACACGAAAGACACCCATAAAAGTCGCGTCACGTGATGTGCTGCTTCCGATTTGTATTCGGATGTCGTATCTGTATACTCTTTAATCTGTGGTGTAAGTAAAAACGACGAAATAACACAGTACCAAATGGGTAGATACATCAGTAGCAACGAAGCTCTCTGGCGTGTTTTCAGTTTTTCCGTACACGAAAGACACCCATCTGTGCAAATCTTGCTGTACATCTTGAAAACGGTGAACGTGTATATTTTACTGAAGAAAACGCTCTCCAACGAGTATTACAGCCACCAAGAACTACACTTACTGAATTCTTCACATTGTGCCAGAAACCTGATGTTTTCGGCCAATTCGCAAAAACATTATTATATACAGACGTTCCACGCTATTTTACATGGAACAAATCAAGTAAAAAATGGGAGCGACGTAAACAAGGAGAACCACATCCAACAATCGCGAGCGTGTTCAAAGCCAAGACATTGGGACGACTTTACACAGTACATTTAAAACAACGTGAATGTTTCTTTTTGCATTTGTTGTTGGTTAATATTCCAGGACCCACGTCTTTTGAATTTTTGCGAACCGTTAACGGTCAAGTGTTCAATTCATATCAAGATGCATGTCGTGAGTTGCAATTGCTGGAGGACGACAATCATTGGGATCTGACACTTGCTGATGCAGCGTTTGCATTCACGCCAAATAACATTCGTCAACTGTTTGCAATTATTTTGACAACATGTTATCATCTGCTTTATGGAAAAAATACAAGAACTACATGACTGACGACATACTGCACCGAATTAGACAGACAAACCAAAGTCCAAACATAAATTACACTCCAGAAATGTACAATGAAGCAGCAATAGTGTTGATCGAGGATTTATGTAATCAAATTTACCACTTACTCATTATGGTATGCCGGTCATCCAATCGCCCAGCCACCGACTTAGTTAACAGTGATTTGCAGCGAGAAAAACAGTATAACAACGTTGACTTAGCTACATTTATTGCGAACAATGAGCCTCTAATGACAGATGAACAAAAAAATATTTATAATCGAATCATGCTGACTGTTGATGCTAAACAAGGCGGATTTTTTTTCTTAGACGCACCAGGTGGAACCGGTAAGACATTTTTAATATCGCTTATCCTTGCGAAGATACGATCGCAGAAGAAAATTGCTTTGGCAATTGCATCATCGGGCATTGCTGCCACTTTGTTAGATGGGCGAACGGCACATTCAGCACTCAAGCTGCCATTAGACGTTCATAACAAACCTATCGCAATGTGTAACATTAAAAAAAAAAGCGGAATGGCTGCAGTGATGCTCATAAACATTCACTCGAAGCATTACATAGAACTAAGCAAGATTTAAACGGCAACGACAAACTATTCGCTGGTGCTGTCTTACTACTGTCTGGTGATTTCCGACAAACATTGCCGGTCATTCCTCGCTCTACTTTTGCCGATGAGATTAACGCATGTTTAAAACAATCGTTCTTATGGCGAAGTGTCGAAACAGTTCGATTGACCATCAACATGCGAGTACAATTGCAAAATGATCCATCGGCACTAATATTTTCTGAACAATTGCTGGATATTGGCAACGGTAAAATAGAACTACATCCAAATACACAATTTATCAAATTACCAGACAATTTCTGCACTTTTGCTGAGACAAAACATGAATTAATTGGTAGTGTCTTCCCGGCTATACTGAATAATTACTTGAACTATAATTGGCTCAGTGAGCGTGCGATTTTGGCGGCGAAAAATAGTGATGTTGACAAAATTAACTTCCAGATAGAGCAGTTGTTGCCGGGTGATCTAATAATGTCTTTTAAATCAATCGACACTGTTGTTGATGAAAACGAAGCCGTAAATTATCCAACTGAATTTTTAAATTCTCTGGATATACCAGGAATGCCACCACACAATCTTCGGTTGAAAATTGGTTCACCGATTATTCTGTTACGTAATTTAAATCCACCAAGATTATGCAACGGCACACGTTTGGTCATCAGAAGGATCACCGGAAATGTTATTGATGCAAACATTTTGACAGAAAAGTTTAAAGGAGAAATCGTCCTGTTGCCATGTATCCCAGTGATACCGTCAGATACTACAATATCATTCAAAAAGGCTTCAATTCCCTGTTCGTTTGGCATTCGCGATGACCATTAACAAGTCTCAAGGGTGGCTTTAATCCGTTTTATTCCTGTAATAGCATCTTTCCTGTAGATTTTTTTAAAACTATAATGCAGTAAAAATCCAATTACTCCAATGAAAAATACTACTAAATGTTTAATATAAACGCAAGTGAAATTAGATTTTTCGACTTTTTTTTTTTTTTAAAAAAAAAAAAAAATGGAATTTTAAAAAAAAAAAATGGAAAGCACTTTGAATAATTTTTTTTTTATTTCGTTGCTCCTGTTGCGGGGATTATGAAAGTTAACGATTTTATAAAATTATAACCGTATTAATGGGTTTTAAAAATAATTTTAGGGGATTTTAGAAGTCTGAAAATGATAATTTAAGATTTTAATTTTTTGATTTGTTTTGAACGTTTTATGGAATGATTTTTAACCGTTGATTCCGAAATCTTTCGGAATTTTAAAGAGTATGATGAAAATATTGGCATAATCTATATAACAGTATCGGATATTTTAAGGAAAACAATTGTAGGAAGAAGGATTTTTTTCCTTACAGTTGTTTTCTTAAAAATTCCTGAAATAGTTCTAGATTAATATCAATTTTTTCAGACTTAAAAATTTTTAAGAATTTGAAAAAAAAAAATTGATTTTAATCAAAGCTAACAGTTAAAATAATTAAAAAATAATCTATTAAAGTCGTCGTCAGCATTTTCAGATATTTAAAAATTTTTTAACTCAAAAATTGTGGGGACATTTCCTAAACTGGCATTAGGATTACATGTTGCAATACCTATAATGTTCTTGGAAAAAATGGCATATTATGAAGAAACCATGAGGAAAATTTAAAAATATCATCACTTTAGAATTATGCTAGATTTAGAGGTTTAGGAGTTTGAAGAAATTATTAAGTGGGAGACATTTTTATAAAACTGCAAGAATTTCAAAGTAAATTTTGGAGAAAATTGACTGTAACTTAAAAATTAACAGCTAACTGAATTTTTTCCTTTAAATTTTTTAACATTTGATGAAAACTGAAGTGCTGATAGTTTCCTGGGAAGAGTTTATAAGCCGCTTTTTGAGCTAAATTTTTAAGAATTATAGTGACAGCGATAAGAATTTTTAATTGACAAAATAGATAATTTTATTAGGAAAATTTTCAAGCAGTAGAAAATTTTGATTAAAAGCAATGAATTAATTCAATTGTTAATGTTTTATTCGAGGAATTGGGGGATTTTATTACGATAATTTTTTTTAAAATGGGAAATTTCATTTTAAGCAATGAATTTACGGAAAAATTTGGATTGCAATTAATTAAAAAAAAATTCGTTCGAATACATTGTGTACTGACTAATAAACATTTTATTGCGATAAATTAGCGAATTTTTATTGAATAAAAGTTTCTCTTAAATCCTAATTAATGTTTTATAGCCTAATTTTTTTGATAGATTGCAGGATTTTTTTTTTGGGAAAAAAAAAAAAAAAAAAAATGGAAATTTTTAATAAAAAATTACTCAAAATCGTCTTCAGAAATGATATAAAAATTTTCTTTAAATATACGATATACTATATTAGGGAATTTTTATAAGAAAAAGGGAAATTTGCTTTCAGCAAAAACAAGTTTTAGCTTTGGTAGCCTTGAGGATATCTGTCTCTCTCACGCAGCTCACAGTCGAACTAAACGTGGCGTCACGAGAGGGGGACCCATTACCATGACGACTGTTCGTCGCCCCACGATGATTGGACGCTTTCAACGAAGATCGTGCCACCACACCAGTTACCAAAGACTACGCATGCGCTAAGTACCCCACGCAATCTACGCCTGGCGGGAGGTTGATACAGTTAGTGTCCCTGTATCTTGTGTGCGTGTTTGTGAGGGTGGGCGCTTAGCACTGCTACCCATCATGCACCGCTACAAAGGGATGTCCCCCGGGGGCCTGCGGAGGTGGTAGTCCCGTCCCAATCCCAACGCCCCCCACAGTGCTTGGTGTAATTGGATAAAAGGAAATGACCGAAAGGTGTTGTGTTTTATTGAGGGATTTGAACTGATGATTATCTACTGGAGAGGTGTTATTGAGGAAGGAGGATTCAGGCCAGTATACCTGTGCTTCTATATAATTATATGTTTTTTCTTCTTGTTGTTTCTCATTTTATAGGTAGTATACCAAGGCTACTTAATATTGAAAATAGGGAGATCGTCTGAAATGTTAAAGTCATATTTGCTGTTTGTGGCGTTGGTCGCTACCTTTATAAGATCCATCACTGGTGACGGTAAGTTTTCTCAATTCTCTTTTATCTCTGCCACCTTCTCCAGACGAAAGGAACCTCATACACATATATATATTCTCTATATAACCGTCGAGTTATAACGCAAGAAGAACTGGTCTAAAAAAAAAGGAGAATTGCTGAAACTTGTTTCTATAAAGTTAGAAGAGGATGTATCGACTAAACAGCTTTCCAATAGAAGATAAATGGCTACCTACTATAAATAATAGTTTAGACAAGAGAGTACTTGTTATGTAAGGTTACGCTCTAACTACCTGCTCACACAGTGCCGCTCTACCATTTGTTTTCCCCCCCTCTCCTATAAAAAGTCCATTCGTTGAGGAAAATCATTAATAATTTGCATAAAATTCGAATTTATTCGGATTTTTCTATTTCTCCATCTAATATTTAGTTGTACTCAGGACGAGACGAAAAAAAAATTGTTTAAATTTTACTGTACTTTATTTACTTAGCTACCGTTTCAATTTGTGACATTTAAAGCAATTTTCGTCTGTTTTTCATTTAAAATTACTCGTTTTCGAAGCTAATTTATACAATTAAATTAAGGATTCGTAAGTACTCGGTAGGCATATAAGATCAATCGGAAAATTCGCAAATTCGGAAAGAGAAGAAGGAAAAAAACCATCGAAAATTTCCACGTTCAGACACGAATTTCCTACTTAATTATCTAAATGAGCATTAATAACTTATAATTAATTGACTTTAGAGAAAGAATGAAATTTCTTAATTAAATAGATCATATAACAGATTGTACACCATATATAATTTTCGGTAGTTGTTATATAGCCAGACGTTCTGAGGAGAGATTTATATAACTCAAATATTACACATTAACTAATACAACAAAAACTTTTAAATTTTTAGCATTTTCCGTATAAAACCAATGCGACTGTATGAATTATAATACTTTTCGCAGAAGGGTAAAAATAAAAAAATATATTACGATTGAAAATTTAATAATGGCTTTAATTAATTTCGAAACGTGTCGTAAAATTACCGTCAGAAACTTTATGCGGAATGCAACGCGTAAAAATTCATTAGCTGACATAACTTGTAACCGAAATTAGATACTTTATAAAGGGTTTGTAAAGTCAAGATGGCGTAACTGATAGCGATATCCCCACAAACAAAAATTAATCCAAGAACAACGCGCATTTAATTAAGTTAACGGCAGCGCGATGTTTTCAGAAATGTGTCATTTTAAAGAAAACGACAAATAAGTAATTCTAGAATAATAATTTTATCTGGAACACGATTCTAACTAAATTCGGTAACGCGATACTGATTAAATCCAAAAAAACGGATTATCCAAGAACACGATGCTAAATAAATCTGGGGAGGTCCATATCGGAGAATATAAATCCGAATACTTCTGATTCCAACTAGATATATTCTTATCTAGTAATTGTCGAACAAATTCAGGAACATTTTCTAGATAAATATGTATGTCGAATGCAGATAACTACAGCTGATAAAAGTTACATATCGCGTAAAAATTAACTCAAAACGTGATGATAATTCACCACAGGAACGTTAACTGGAATGCCGTGAATATATATATATACCGAAGTATGTTTTCCAAGTACATGTCGTTGATGGAAACAAAAATTGGGCTCTTATACTAACTAAATTTAGGAACATAAATTTGATTAAGTCTAAGAACATGCTGCTAATTCAATTTGGAAGCATTCTCATGTAGATAGATAATGCTGAATAAATTTTAAGGATATTTTTGTAGAGGAATATGATTTTGAGTGCAGGAAATTGTAACTGATAAGCTAAGCCGCATGAAAGTTAAGCCAAGACACGATAATAACTGCATTTAAGAGCATCATTATGTTTCTTAAGAAACATAATTGAATAATTAAATTTAGAAAAATATTTATTTAGAACATGATAATGATTGAATTCGATAATTAAATCTAAAAACGGATTATCCAAGAACTGGTTAAGGAGGTTCAAATGAGGAAACATAAAGCTGAATAACATCACGTACATGCTTATAATTCGAACTAGTTGTATGTTTATCTAGAGATGTGATGCTGAACAAATTCAAAAACATTTTATAGATAGATATGCATGTTGAACATGTAACTGATAGAGATATTCTGCATTAAAAAAAACTAATTTAAGTCGTGATTATACTTAAATATAAGAATTTATACATTCGGAAACATGTATTTCAGGAAGATAATGTTGATTAAAACAAATAGTGTGTTGTTAATGATTAAATTCATGAAAGTTAATATTCAGAAACATAAATTTGATTAAATCTAAGAACGTGATGCTAATTCAGTTTAGGAAAATTCTTATCTATAAAAGCAATGCTGAATAAATTCAGAAAGATTCTGTAGAGGAATATAATGTTGAATAGAACTAATCCTGCATAAAAAAATAACTCACAAATACAAGAACATAATGCTAACTATATTTAGGAACAAGCTTTTAAGGAACATGTAATTAAATCTATCAAAAAACTAGATTTATTTATTAATTTGCGAGGCCCATATTCGTGTACATAAAGCTGAATAATTCGTGTTTCTGATTCACAATAGATATTTTTCTTATCTAGAGATGCTGAACAAATTTAGGAATATTTTATAGATAAATATAGGCCTATGTTTAACACAGATAACTATAACTGATAGACCTATACTACATAATTAATTCAAAATGTGATGTTAATTAGGTAAGTAAGCATACACAGAAACACGATATATTCAAAAATATGCATTTCGGGAACATAAACTTGATTAAGGATATGCTGCTGATTCATTTTAGGAACATTCTTATCTGGAAAGATAATGCTGAATAAATTACAGAAAGAAATATAATGCTGGATTTAGATAACTGTAATCGATAAGATAATTCTACAAACAAAAATAATTCATAATATTAAGTAAAGATGCTTTATAAATAAACTTAGAAAAATATTTAAGTAGAACGTGATGCTGATTAAATTCGGCAAAACGGTAGTGATTTAATCAAAAAAGATGTAGGCAAATTTAGGAGGAACACCCTGCTAATTTAGTCTAGAAACGTTGCAGTTTAAAGACAAAATTCCGAATAAACTAATATTAAAAGACAAAATTGGATATTTTTAACAATGTTTCGATTGAAATAAGAGAATAAAATAAAAAAAGGCAGTTATTTTCTCTGTCGAATTTACATTTCGCTAATATTAAAAAATATGTAATTTATTTCTCAGAAAACTCGGAATGAAAGTACATTTGTCGTGAGTATAGTCTATATACAAACGATAAAAACATTCAGACAGTTCTTTTCATCCAATCGCTCTTGTGTACACATTTCTTTGCCTCCGGGTTCTATATAAGTTCTGATATGCGTATCCATTCTGTTATGGAAGGAAAACACTTGGGATTTGAATACGATCGACATTAGTTATTGTGAGTGATATATAAGCCAGTGTGGTTCGGGGCAATTGCCAAGACAAACTGCTTACCTGAGAAACTAGATATAATAAAAGCATCCATATTGACACATAGATGATCAATTAAAATCCTCCGGTTGCATTGCAAGTTTGCTTTAATCGATTATATTTATCGACACGGTAACAAATACCGGTAAGAATATTCAATCAAAATTGTCATTAAAAATTATCCGGAAACAATGCAGGATTGGTATACTCATCGCATCTTTTGATGGATGTGACGTAACCGTAGATAAATTTAGTAATTCGTCATGCAGCCAACATACCAGAAAAAATATATATATACGTATGTATGTACGATAATGAAAGAAAGGTTTATAGTTTAAACAGAAACGGGGTTCGTTGCTTTTCAATGAATTTGTTTCTCGTTTATTTATCGAAGAATGACTTTCGAACAATACGGAAAATAGCCCGAGGAGTAGTTATTTGCATTATAATCAACTTAACGAATATCATATATTTTGTCATTAGATTGAAACCTAGAAAAATCAACAAAAATCTTTTATTGTTTTCTAAACAATTCGCATAAATTAATTTGTTTTCTTGGCTTTCTGAAAGGTTTTTTTTTTATTATTTTTGTGTATGTGTAATGTGTGCGCGCTGTTTTCTTCCTTTGATAACATTTTTTTTCCATCCGAAATAAATATCTCTTCAATTAAAATAGTGTAGAATGAAATATTTTGCATTAATATTTTTCCAGTTGTCATAGATTAAACCTGACTTTTTTTTTTATTATTTTTTAAAATTGTATATGAAGACGGAATTAAATAAATTTCTCATTTAGAAATAGCAAATTTTTTTTTGTTGTTTTTCTATATTTGTTATTAACTTTTAAAACTCGGAAGAAACGTCGTTATAAATGAATTTATCGTTCGAATTTGATAGAGTACACACTTTACAAAAATTGGAAACATTGTAGTTCATCTCGGCCTGAATTCCATACAACTCCAAGATTAGTTTTTCCTCCTTCCCTTATTATTTGATATCGAATTAAATTTTTTTTATTTGAAACAAAAAAATATGTTAAGCGGCATATCAACTAGAATCGTGTGAACAGATCGCATCGAAAAATATTAACTTACCATATTTGAAACAAAAAAATATGTTAAATTAAGCGGCATATCAACTAGAATCGTGTGAACAGATCGCATCGAAAAATATTAACTTACCAACTTTCTGCCAGTCAAACGTTGGAATTTTAAAGTGGGAATGTTTTAAGAAACTCTTAAACATATCATCTTTACAGTGTTATCGATATGGATTTTAACGTGATTAGTTATTTTTCTGTTAGATAACCATCTTTAGACTGCTACAATCCTTTCTAATCATCTCTATCTAGAGAAAGAATTAGAAGGATTTGGGTTAGATGAGAAAGAGGAAAAATACACTCGTCAACTGTCTACAATAATAATAATAATAATATTCCTGCAACATATTCAACAACATTACTTTTAATAAAACTAAACTTATTCACATTAAAAATAACTATGACTAAGTTACGAATTAATTATAATTAGGAATGACTAAAAATTCAATGTGTCATCACTATATAGTTATATTTAACAATTAGCATCGAATTTTTAATCTTCCTGGTTTTAGTAAATCAGCATTAAGTTGCTATTTGGTTCATCATAACGATATTTTAATAATTATTTGTCAGTAATAAGTTCTAATTATTCGGTTAATCACCATTGCTCGATTCCTAATCGATCTTTATATATGTTAGAATTAATACTTTTCTTTCCATTTTCGTGATAACTTTATTTTTAATCTACATTAATTCCTCGTCATCTGTTTAATGATCTTTGTACGACTTTCTCGGCTGATCTTTATTTGATAATCTAAAATTTTTGAACTAGTAGATTATTTAATATTGAAGTTTTTTTTCCCTTTTTCTTCTATTTTTTATGGTAGATATAAAAGGTGCGTCTTCTTCGAAAATATTTAAATATTTAACTTGTAAGGATGATGATGATAAAAAAGAAGAGAAGAAACAGAATCGAAAAGAGATGTTGAGAGATTTTAAGACTCTTTGCTGTTCTCTCAAGAGAATTTTGACAAGTAATAGCTAACATAAAAACTGAGCATTATTCTTGAAGATTTATTACTTTAAAAAAAAAAGATTACTTGTATATCTTTACCATATTTCATGAGTTGTATCGTTGATTAATTATCCTTTTTTTGTTTTGATCAAAGTTTTCTTCTTTAAAAAAATTTTTGCATTTAAAGTCTACAAAATTTAACTGCACCGAGGGTTTAAAAATGTGTTCGGACGAGGATATCAAACATAAACTACAACGAAATGCCTTTAAATCAAGTCACAGGAATGATTATGCAAATTTTATAAGCGTAAAAAAATTTTTTTCGTGTCAAAGATTTCCGGTACTCCAACACGGAATATGTCTAAGATACCATTCAATTTCGATTTTTTTTTCCTCTCTCTTTTTTTTTTTAAAAGAAACAGATGTACTATATCAACAAATTTAAAATTTTAAAATCTCTAGGGCCTCTCTCTTTTTTTTAAAAGAAACAGATGTACTATATCAACAAATTTAAAATTTTAAAATCTCTAGGGACAAAATCATCAACAAAATTTGCCAGGATGGGGTTAAGCTGATTGAAGTGAACTGAAACGAGAGTATTGGCCGTCTGCCAACAGATTAATGAATAATCCAGGAGCATTCTGGAAGAGGTGCAAAAGAGTCTCGACTCCTTACACCAAACAGTCTGCTATTCTCATGAGATTCTTCGCGCTTAGAAGTTTCTTCGCACTAAATGAAACTAGTTATAAGTCGTATAAGTGATCTTGTATAGTTTACATCCGTAAAAGCAATCGTCGTTCTCGTAAAACTACCTAAAAATTGCGCCTAAAACGGATTATCGCGTATATAACCCGCACGCAATAATCGCCTCTTATCCAACACACTGCCCATTTGATAATAATCAAATTAATTAATCGCAAAATCTTAAGATGAAGTATTATTTTTTTTTAAACTAAAAACATTTACAAAATTACTAGACATTAAACTAAATAAGTAATGGAATTTTTAAGCTTTCAAAAACAAAGAAAAGGAAGATAAATGCTTAATTTATTAAATTAAACTTAAAATTATATCAAAAATTATCGATAATTTCAGTAAAAAATATAAAATAAAATAACCTTTCTGAATTGACGTATATTTTATAAATGCTGTATAATTTTTCGACTGTACTTATTGTGTTTTTTGTTCCCCCCTTCCCTTTAAGTAATTTTTACCGATTTTTTTTTTTTATTATTTTTGTTGATATAAAATTCAATTCAATTAAGAAAATGCCTGAATGATCTTCATAAAAATTTTTTTGGTATGCACTTACGATAATTAAACATTATTTCCATCACCATTACACCCAATCAAGGAATGCACAAGACGGAGAGGAAAAAAAAACATATAAAAATAAAAAGATCTGGTACGAAATAACAATTGTGGAAGTTTTTTCCTGGTATTTATTAAAATATCTAGAAACGAAAATTTGTTTTTTTTTTAATGGTATTGCAGATTTATGAATTATTATAATCAAGAATTGGTGAACTGTTTGTTGTAACTCTCACTTGATGGTTCCAATATTAAGGGACGAAAAAAGAAACGTATTAATGCGTGTTTTTATAAGAGGAAAAACAAATTAGATAGATAAATGACGTAGTTTAATGGCAATTACAGTTAAATGTAAAGTTTAACAGATGCAAAACTCATAAATCACACGGAAAAACAAACAATTTTAACTGTATTCTCAGAAAACATAAACATTTAAACACGTTTCTTTTGTGTATTATGTTATCTACCGTTCGGATATCAACGTTTTTAGAGTAAAAAATCGGTGCGTTAGATCACCTACAAAATCCGTAAGTTTCTACAGTAATATTTGACATTAATGACGAAATTTTACAGTTTTCCATAGTTATGTTTGTTTAAAATTCATAAGTATTACTGTGATTTTTACGAAGCGACTAACTTTTTAAAAAAATATGTTAATTTTGCAGACTTTTTTAGTCATTAGGAAATGATTTCGAAGGTTTTTTGTAATTTATAATAATAATAACAATAATAATAAAAAATGGTTATTATTATTGTTAAAATTTAACGATGTGGAAGTCGAAAATTGTCGCTTCCCGTTCCACTTAAAACAGGAAATGGGATCGGAAGTGTATGAGAAGCGAGTCTGAATATTTGAATGGGACCACCTGTCGTCATCGACTATGACTTAATTGCATTAGACAAACTATGAGACTAATTGGTGTATTCTCTGACGCAGGATGGTCTCCAAGGCAACTCGTCTTTTGTAGGATTTTCGCATATTTTCTCTTGTGAGACTAACTTGTTGCAAACTTGGTTAAAAGCATTCCTCCCCTCACGAGAAAAAAGAAAAAATAAAATAAAAATAAATTCCAGGTGTCGGAACTATCGATTAATTTTGCTAAACGAGAAACATTTTGCAAAACAGGCTAACAAAATTATAAACCAAAGTTAGTTGCAGTACAGAATCAACAAGAGAAGTTAATTCGATAAAAACCCTTAAAAATTTGAATAATCGATATAATAAATATTAAAATAATTATGTAAGTAAATTCATATTAGTAAGGAAAAAACATCTTTCTGGTAATAAAATTCCCTTTAAATTTCTAAAGATAGTTTTTTTTTATTTTTCATCGCGAAAATCCTGGACGAAATTAAGGAGAGTCAAGTTTGTAGATAAACAAAATTTTCTGCTGTGCAAATATTTAATACTGTGCAATATATATATCTAGATGGGTTACAGTATAACTATATTAATATTATTATATCGGTTGCGCTAGTTTGCCGTGAAGTTTGGATTTAAAAAAAATTTCTTTCGTCTTCCCATTTTTGCAATTTAAAACAAAACATAAAAAATGAATCAGTCCGTTAGTCGAAAAATTTTAAAATTTTAAAAATTAATCGCAATATTGCTAATGGAAAAAAATGCTTGTAGGTTTCCACTTTCTTATTGGCTGTTGCGATTATTTCACTACATATTATTACGTCATACGAATGATCATTGTTACGTCATAATCGTAATAGCCAATAAGAGAACTAAATCTAAATTTTTTTTTCTGTTAACAAAATTAATCACAATATTTCTAACGGAAAAAATGTAGATTTCATTCGCTCATTGGCTAATGCGATTATTTCACTACATATTATTGCGTCATACGTATTATCATTGTTATGTCTTAACAATGCCAGTGAGAGAACGAAATCTACAATTTTTTGTTAGCAAAATTAATCACGATATTTCTAACGAAAAAAATATAAGTTTCGCTTGGTGATTGGTCATTGCAATTATGACATAACAATGATAATACGCGTGACATAACAATAAACAATGAAATAGTTACTTTTAAATGAATTGTTGTTGTTGTTGCTAATGAAAATTAAGAAGAAATCGTTAATTAAATCGTAAAATATACCAAAAACGTATTTTTTACGCGTATATAAATAAATGAAAGAGAAAATTATACAATCTGCGGCGTTTTTGATCGCATGTTTGTGGAGTTTTAAACTGTACATTTTGCAAAATCGCCTCAATACTTTTCATCGAACACCTCTTGCGGTAACATCAAATGGAATTAACTCGGAAATGTTATCATTAAACAGATCGGGAGATCGGCGACTACAAAATTATCGACAGAAGATGGAATCGCTTCCACATTCGCCTCATTAAGCAAAATCTCGTGACAGTTCCCCCTCCGGCCCCTTTGTCGCCCCGTTCATCGACTGGGTATTGGAATTTACATCTGCTATTTGTGGGATGAAACACAACAGAAAGGGGGAGAGCAAAGGGGATGCTGTGTTCCAGAGATAAGGGAAAAGAGAGAGAGAGAGAGAGAACCATACCAAGAATCGACTCTGTCCTGATTTTTTTCCCTCCTTTTTTTCCCTCTCTCCCTTCTTGATTTCTTGGCATGGGTTGAATCAGTCCTCCTGTCAAGTATCACTATTTCAAATATAATATAATTTCTACGCGGGTATTGCATTAAGATTTCGAAAACTTTACGGAATTACAAAACCCACTTTAAGTTGTTTACGACGTTTTAAAATTTTCTGATGATTGATTCGCACCTAATGTAATATGTTGAGATTGTTGCCAGTGGATTGTTTTCGAAATACGTAAATTTTATATTACTGCCTGCGGAGAAAAGTGTATGTGTAAACAGTATTTATCGTTACTAATTCCTTTCTAGATAAATGGAAATGCGTCTTAATTATCTTGGCTTCCTTTAATCACGCTCCAAATCTGATAATTGATGCCATTTAAAGCGATAATTAATTAAAATATATACATATCTTTTGTCGATTTTGTTAGTTTTGATATTTAGAGAAACTCATTAACAACAATAACAACAATCATGAATAACTACGATAAAAATACAGTAAATGAAAAAGTAAAGAATTTAAAAAAATTATGGTATTATACATTGTTAGAGAAGGTTCTTCACCGAAGTAAATTTATGCAAATTATTTAATATTAAATAAACACTGCAATAAATATTAACGAAAATCACGACGACCCTTACGATAGGAAATTAAGACAAATTTCTTGTAAATGGGGTTAGCATCTTTAGCATGATGATCTGTCGCTCCGATGAACCAATTAATGCAACTCTTAGAGTTATTTTGGAGCATCTTATATGTGGCTTCAAATGGCGTGAAATTCTTAGTTTTCTTTCCCATTGATTGAGAGTAATTTTTATTTATTCTCTGCAAAAGTTAAGCAAACAGATTTATGGATAGAAATAAAAAGATTAATGTCTATCATAAGGAATTAAGTATTTAAATCCTTTCTGCCATTTTGTATTCAGAAAACATTTCACCACCTTACCGACATTAAACGTGGCATAAGATCATTTACGTAAAGCTACAAAAAAGTTGTTTTACATAGTCTGGCATATAAAATTTGAATTTTCTTGCTCTCTAAAATCTCAACCGAAACTTGTCCATGGCGCATAATTTTTTCATGTTGCAAGTTTTCTAATTTTGATAGTAACAAAAATTTCTCAGTTAATGATTAATAGTTTGGTGGGATATCAGAGAAGCTCCGGATGACACGTAAAACTGCGAACGATATCTCTTATTTTCTACGATTTTTTTTTTGTGGACAGGAATTTTTGGACGAAAAATTACTTAATACGAATTTAACAATTATTAATTTTGAAAATTTAGCAAAATAACAAGAAAAGGAAGAGAGAGTGAGAGAGAGAAAAAATTCCGATGTTACTTTCAGTAATATTTCGGGGGAACAAAGTTTTTATAGCTTATGCAGCAGTCACGCTGTGGACAAGTAATGTGGTGTATCCTGCATCTCAGGCTATTCACTAAAGTTACAAACTCTCTCTCTCTCTCTTTCTCTTTTGTTTCTTTTTTTTTACCCGTCGCTATCCCTCTTGATCGTCTGAGGTTCATTTTCTTAGCATTGTGAGTTTGGCAAAATGCCACAGTTCGACCGCCTAGCGCGTTTTTGGCTGATGGGATGGCTGTATGGGTGTGCTGATTATCCGATTTGTGTATATCGCTGAATGGGATCTGTTGACATCAACGCTTGCAGTTGATTGCCTTTAATTAGAAATACGAGGAAAAGGTCTTCCCCGTTAACAATGCTCAGCTTTCTAACGTAACAATAGTAGTTTATAAAAGTGTGGATTAGCTTTCATATAGAAAATATTGTGTCTTTGATCCATAACATAAGCACTAGATACTTAAGAACATTCATAAAACTCGCTGTAAACAAAAGCTTGTATCGATCCTTTTCTTAAATTGCCAAGATATTAATAGTTTTTGCCACAGTTTCTGATATAATTCTGGATTTAAAATTTCTGTTTTAATACTTCCTTATAGTCAATCGATAAAAATCGTTTTTACACATAACATCCATACATATACATATATATAAAATGTTCGGAAATGTATTTATAGAGATTTTATGTCCATAAGAAAGAGAATTCAAAGAAAGAATATTGCGTAATGTCTCTGGAGTTTTGAGTTCTCTGTAAAAACAGCGTTACGCCCATAATAATTTGTCTAATAGCCAAGTGATTAATGCATTCCACTCTCCCCAGTAGGTTAGGTTCAGGTTCACTAGGGAATGCTCGAAAATTATAACTGCAGTTTTCACCCATCACTCAGATACCGCGGATAAAAACCATCTTCTCTCTTTATCCATAAAAGAAATCATGAATTTAAGTTGATTTTACTTATTATTTTTTATAAAATAAAATGATTTTCTTCTCTGATTCCGAGTAATAATGGTTCTTTCTAACATTAAATAATATTTCCAGACAGGATATCTTATTGATTAGCATGTATGTATACGCATTGATCTAGCAGCAGTCAGCAGCATTTAACAGTTAGTTTTGGCGAATTGAACAAAATAGCTGTTGAAATATTGATCAGTATTTTTTTCCATAGGGTTCAAAATCGAAAATTTTCTCCAAGCTATTTTCTTTACATTAGAATAGACGAGAATAATGGCCGAAAATATTGCGATATTCTTTAATTTAGCTGTAAAAAAAAAACAATCGCAGGAATCTTAAATTCCATTCTGCCGGTTTAAATTTATTATTTTTATATATATTATTTACTTCCTTTATTTTTTATCTACAAAAATTCTCATTACTTAACTACACTTCCAACATAATTAATGTCGCCAATAAGGAAGAAAAAGTAAGCGAATTTATCATCCATCTCGCTTCAGTTCTTCTTCTTCGCTTCCCTAAATTTTCTATAAATCCTGATCTCCATTTTATTTTTTTTATATTTTTTATTTTTTTTGGAAACTGGACAACCTTGTTAACTTTAATGCATCCATAACTCAATCTTGTCTCCAGAAACTGTATAGTCAATTCTGTTGCTAGCTTACCTCGAGATCTTAAATCTTACATTGGCTATATTTCCGATATTACCAAAGATATTTTTATTACTGTATATACTACCAAGAAACATTATTTTGCAAAAAGAAAAAATTAATTATCCATTCAATCTATCATTAAACGCTTCACTGTTCTTACGTATCCATTTTAATATCAATTTTAGAGAGGAAAAAGAAGATAACTTAATAAACAAACAAAAAAATCAATATTTATATGTATGTGTGTGTATATATAGAGTATATAAAAATATGAAACAAATCAGATTTTATATAAATATATATATTGTTTTTGTTGATTTAAATTCTTATTCCATTTTTTATTTTCGTTGTTTATACTGTTCCAATGCATTGTATATATTTACTCTTCTGTAATATGGATTTTACTTTTTAATATAAAACTTATTCCAGCGACTGTTTGTGTTTTATATATATTTTTTCTATTCATCATAAATAGTATTTTTTACATACATATTACTTAGAAATTGTCTAATTTAATACGTTAAAGCATATAATTTATATTCGAAATGATATACTTTCTACAGAGAGAGAGAGAGGGAGGAGAGGGGAAAAATGTATAACTCTTGTTTATTGAATTATTATTCATAACGTGCATAGTGTAAACACGCGTTATGTGCTATAGATATACTCGTGAGAGCTATGGTTATCTTCTTATCCGGCGTTCACTGACACTAAGCTTTTATCTCAATCACAAACTGCTATATGCTAGTCCCAATAATCAAAGTCTGGTCCATGTCTGATGGAACGGACAATCATTAATCCTCAGAATGTGATTGCACAGTACCAACACGCGTGGCAAGGATTAACGGAACTAATGGCCATCTCATCACACGAACAGGTTGAATCCGATAGAGATTTCGAATTCGTTTAACGTACCGATGACCTTTGACTTCACCTTAATACTCCTATTTTTTTATTTTTTTTTCCTTCCTCTGATGAGAAAAAAATTCTATCAGCGTTATACCAAAGCGCAATCATTACTTGCAGCTGACGCATTTTCTTTGGGTATGAAATTCGTATACGCTTTGCATTAAGATCCGCCATCACGAAAGAGCATTTTGCTGTAGTCACGCGATTATCACGAACGTTTCTCGTGTATGTTTGATCGACACGGTGACGATAGCAACGAGAAGCACCACATAATTCCATTTTTTTTTTTTACTATTACATTTTTCAAAGAACGATTGCTATTGAAGTTTAGATGATGTTTGTCTACTCTTTTAATGTATGGTTAATCGATCGGTGGGGTAGATCATCGGTGACGTCACGCTAAAATATACTTTGTGGTCGTTAACCGAAGAGGAAAACACTAAAAGTCTAAGTGCATAATATAGTTAGTGTTTATGGGCCATCCAGCAGGAATTAAGTACAGGAAAAGAAAAAAAAGCCGTTATTGTCATTTCTAGACTAATCTAAAAATTTATCTCTTTCCTGTTTAAAAAGCTGAATAAAATTTATAACGCAAAGATCCGATTAAAATTAAGAGTTTTATATAGGTCTGCATAAATATCATTCTTTTGCAGTTTAATCCCAGATTGATATACTTAAATCGTTCTAAATATAAAACCGAAAGAATAAAAAAAAAAGGAGGAGAGAAAAAAAAATCGATATTTTCAATTTGATTTTTACTTGGAAACGTAATTTAAAACAGAAATAAATTTTAAATTAAACTTTTTTTTTAAGGCGAAATATATTTGATTGCAATATTTTATTCGCTAGTTAATGTAAATCGCATATTCATAAACGACTTTAATTTTAATTAGACGTTTATCGTTTATTTTTTTATTTCTTTAACCGTTGAAATTTTACGTGTTGGCTTCTCAAAAATTGCAATTTTTTATTTTTTTGGGAAACTGAAAGGTCGTAACTTATTCAGGAGTAGAATTAATTTATAAGTTATATCGAGCGCTTGAAGCAACTGTAGCAAACTGTAGAATATGATTGGCGATGTATATGATCCCAACAGTCGTTTAGGATTGAAAGTTAACTTCCTCTAGAGCAGCGTTTCTCAAACTTTTTTCATTCACGACCCCATTTTTCATTACGAGATTTTTCGCGACCCCCGGTATTAAATATGAAATAAAACATACAAATACATAAATCATTTATACACTTATTAAGATGAACACAATCAGCCAACTACATTAAAAATACATATTTTGTCATACGTTAAATATTGGACGTTTGTGAAATTACATACTGAAATTCAAGTATTTGAATTTAATTTTTGCGACCCCAGCATTTCGCTTCGCGACCCCATTTGGGGTCGCGACCCATAGTTTGAGAAACGCTGCTCTAGAGAGTCGATAGAATGCAGAACGAAACTGCATAGTTAATCCATTTATAACGATACTTTGTAAGGTAGCACAAATTTTCTGTTAGGAATCTGTAAGAAAAAGAATATCCGGAAACTGTCGAAGCATGAAAGGTAAACAACTGAATAATGTCAACAGTAGTAGGTTAAATCCATTCACACAAGCTTCTAGTCCTATTTCCAACTGATATTGCCAACAGCCAGAAGATATTCTGAGGTCATGGAGCTCGTTTTCACCAGTTTTCACATCTAGACACTGTAAAAGATTCCCTTGGGGGACAGACTGAGCCATCGTCTCAAATCGGTTTCTGAGTCATCGCTCTTCCGTCCAGTCAGTCTGATTTCTAAGCCTTTTTTCTAGTCTTTCGACAGCTAATCTGTGAAACCACGAAAGGCACTTAGGCACCGAAGATGGGTTTCTCATCAACTTCTTTGTTTTTTCTTTCCCAAGAGATTGGTTGCTCGTAAGTCTCTCATTGCAGCACATGTACCTTGGGATTTGATGTGGTAAAACGCCGCTCTTCTTTATCTTTACCGAGACTTTTGACAGTGTTATTTTTATGCCGTGTTTATGATAAAATATTATCTGTGTTAAACTAGAGGCCAATAAATTGCGCTCACACACTTACTGTTCGGCTTGTTAAATTTCCAGTCATTGTTGTTAAGGTTAGTTATGTCAAATCGTGTCGCTTCTGATGGGCAACGTAACACGATCGCTTCGGATGAGATAATTATGCAGATTGTATGTAGCTCTTGTTAAATAATTACAATACCCACATCTCGAATTTCTGATACGTAAAGTAATTTAATATCGGTAAAATTAACAGGAATGCAGATTTTTATTCGTTTAAAAGTAGAATAGACAGCGCAAAAGGAGCGAGCTAATCGTTAAAGGTGAAGTCTAATATATCCAATTCTTATAACAACATTAATAAAAAAAAGAGGGAAAGAGAGAGAGAGAGGAAGTGACGCAGTAACATTCTAGGTAACGGTGAACTTCCGCTCACAAGTCGATCTTTAATCATCATTAGAAGTGCACGCGATGTATTGAACATGCGCAATTTATATCCCAACCTCGATTTATTTTTCTCTATCACTCTGATGTCCTCACGAAATGTTGGACGTTTGAAAAATTTACGAATTTTTCCAACATGACGTGGCTTCCAAAATGCACCATCGATATCGTTTGTGGCTCCAGAATGCATCGATGATGCATTCTGGAACCACAAAGAAACCACGTCACAGTTTCTTTGTGCATAAAGTTTTGGTTTCTGAAAACAACGTCGTGGTTTCTTTTCGGTTTCTGGAAAGTCACGAAGTAGCTTTCCAGAATATAAAACGAAAATGATCTCAGCAATAAAAATTTAAACACCTCAAAAAGGTATTAAAGATATAAGAATATATATATATCGCTTAACAACTCGTAGCAATATTTTTTTGCGTGAGGGATATATTATTTATACGTAAACATCGTAAGTTATAAATAAGTCATAGCAAAGCTTATTCTTGTTTTAGTCAACAACTTGTCGGAGATGATGGATGAACAGATTATGCAGAACAAACGTTTATATTTGCAAGTCGTGGTCGCGTATGCAATTTGATCGTAATTTTAATTCGTATATATTCGTATAAAAGCCTTTCTATTTATTTAACACAGAATAGAAAAAAAAAGAAGAAGAGAGTTTTCGGAAATTAAACCGAACTTTCAATCACACATTATTGTAAGGGATACAGTAACATTGTTTGCCTATCCTCTTGGGGAGGAGAAAAATGGTAACATTGGACGCTATCCAAACCGCTGTTGTCGTTTAGTCATCGGTTACTATAGTAACGGGAGGGGCAGAAATTTTTAGGAAATATGCAGGTTATTTTATAGCAGATAATTTCCTCATATTATTACTTTAGTTAAAGAAAAAACCGAGACCCACTTTCTATAATGAACGAAAAAAAAATTAATAATCTGATAACTTGTCCTTATAGAAGAATGATTAATAAAGCATGAAACGAATAACTTGACGGGAGGATAAAAAAAAATAAAAAATATTGTGTCAGAATACACTTCAGTTTTACTGTCAGCATTCATTCATTATTCATAATTACGAAAATTTTAAACGAATGTTTTCTTCTTTAAATTGGGAATTTAAATTTAATATTTGTTACGTAAATTCGTATCCATTGACTTCTCTATAATTAAAAAAAAATTCTATAAATTTTATTAATGACTCGAATTTCTCCAAAACATTTAAATCCATACGCGCGACGACGATTTCCTTCCCCTGTAAATCATGTTTTCTTGCATATTCCTCGGTAATGAAACGAAGTTTTAACATTTTTTTATTATTATTTTAATTACGTCGCTGCATCGTTCGCGAGAGTATCGAATTATAAAATTTTTTTTTTGTATTTTTTCCTTCTGGTTTTTTTTAATGACGGGAACAATAACAGTTTTCGAATGGAAAGTTAATTAAATCGTACCTGTTTGATTCTAGACGTCTAATAACGTAAGAATTGCATTCTGGACAACTTTTCTAATTGAACTGATAAGCAAGTTCGAAACGGCGTACCTACTTAACAGGGAGTGAATTTACTCTGTGACACCTGGAGACGCCCACGGTGGCCCGTTTCTATAGCAACAAAGACACCGAGGCGGAATATAAACGAACAAACAATGAGAGCACGTCATGTGGATAACCTCCCCATCAACGCCCCACTTTTCTATTCCTCGCATCAGTCAGAGAGTAAAAGAATAATTCCACAAGATGTCAATGTTTGATACATTTCGACTTATGTATTCACACTCTTCCCACAATTCTTCACGTATAATTTCATTTTTAAACAGGAATTTTTAATTAAAATCCGTACATCTGTTTGAAAATTATAAAATCTCGGTATATTTTTAATTCTTTATCTTATTTTATTCAATTTAGTATCTTTTATAATATAATTAAAATTTCTCAAAGGTAATAAAGCGATAAAAAAAATAACTTTTCTTCTCGTTTCTCTTCCTATATTTATTATTATTACTTCCTTCCTTCTCTCTCTTTCTCTCTTCTATATTTAATTTGGGAATTTCTAAGGAACTTTTATTTTAATAAATTTCATTTAAAGAGAATTAATTTTTTTGAAATTTAAAGACAAAAATTAAATTAAGCATTTAAATATATGTTTTATAATAATAATAAAGTTCCGATAACTTTATTGAATTTGAACATTTCGGATTCATTCGAGCAACGCGTATAAATATTGATACACGTTTTAAGTGTATAAAAATGTTAATTTAATGCACCATGTTAACATATATATATAAGGAATCCTCGTAACCGTTGTTCAAATCCGCGTATACGTTGCGGGAAGAGAAGATGGAGAGGAAAAATTCATTCGAAAAATGACATTCCTCTTTTGTTTTTAATATTGAGGTGTTGCAAGTTAATATATCCAAGAGAAATCTAAATCGACGGACGTGGCGATCGATTTTCACGCCTCTTGTAATTCACTTCGAATAATACATGCTACAATAACGTAACAAAACTGTGTTAGAAAAGAATCAATAATACTGCTTGCATAGTAATACAATTGTCTAGTATTGACCGTTTCTAATGGGAATCAACGAAGTTGAAATTGTGTCCGGACAACTGTTTTGAAGATTCTTACCCGTCTTAATTCGTTTTTCGATGTTAAATGGATGACAGATTTCTGATGAAAAATAAACATATATCGCTTAATTCAAAAGACTTTTCGCTTTCTTTTTTTTTTCCTGGTTAGAATTTACATATCGAATAATAATTTATGTTTCTTAACTTGCCTTATTAACTTGTTTATCAGTTTAATGAGTGTCAGTTGAATTAAATTATATATATATATATATATGCAGTTTTTTTAACTCATAAAACATGGTTATTGGTCGAAAGCTGTTGATCAGAACCAGAAAAGTGATAAAATAATAATGTCTCTGGTAACGTACCGTGTTTATTTTAACGTTTATACGCATATCGATCAAGTTAAATTATAAAAACGACCTTAAAGTAAAATTTACTGTTTATTGATAGTTGATAGAGATATCTGTTTGTAGAAAACGTCGGATTATGTGACATGAATTGTGTATCATAATCCGATCGACCTTTCTCTAAAACGCCTCAAGATGATGACGATAAGAAATAAAAATGCTGCGGTAACAAATATATAAATTTTTATAGTAAAAATACGTCTGTAAAGTATAACATTAATCTTAAATATTTTTACAAATTCAATTTTCCGCTCAAAAATCGGTTTTAAAGACAAAAACGTCGCGCATTTTCTTTGGGGATTTGGCATTTCCACTTCCAATTGGATCTTCCTCTTTCAGAATAAGGTAATAAGATTTTGTTTATATGAGGTAAGATAATGTTGTTCACAAAGAATAGTGGTTTATAAGAAGGAAAAAAAAAATTTCTCTTATACAACTAATTAACGAAAGTCTGAACAAAATAGTTCTTTTAATCGTAAGTTTGCAATTTTGGGAATTAAAACTTTTTAGAAAAGAAATTATATTAATGCATTTAAATAGTTGCATGCGTTCGAAAACTTTTCGCCAACTAAAAATATATTTGTAATTTAAAAAAATAAAAATAAAAAATTTAAATGTCCCTTCAAACTTCTATCGTTTTTTTACTGCCGAGTAACGATGTAAGACAGTGAAGTGTCATTTACAGGCGTTAAAAACAAAAATTTGCTATCAACTTTGCAAAACTCGCATCATTCTAAGAGAGTCGATAATCGTATTTTTTCCTCTCTCTCCTTTCCCACTCTCTCTCTCTCTCTCTCTCTCTCTCTTCTTCAAGAAAAACTAAGAAATAAGAAAAATGCGAGATCTGTTTATCCTTATGTATATTCAGGATATTTTTCTCTCCTTGTGATTCCTTTCTAGCTTTCTCTTGAGGACTAGACAAAACTTATCTGGAAGCAACTGACTTAACCTGTTTCTTTGAGGTAATGAAAGAAATACAGGATACAATAGAATCTCCTTCACCTCCGGGTATAGCTTTCCCGAAAAGCTAAAAAGAAAAAGAGAGAAAAAAGTGCGAGAGAACACAATAATATATCAGACAAGACTGATAAACAGCTCTTGGACTTTTAATGTGTACGAAGATTCCGGAAGTTAAGATGAGAAGACAATTCATTTGTTTAATAAAATAACACACGTTTGTTTAAGACAATTATTTTTAACTGAAAAAAATATTTTTTTTTCCCCTCCACTCTCTCTCCTTTTCATTCCACATGCATAGATATCGCAAGAGAATAATTTTTACTTTTGAATGATATTTTTTAAAACGAATGAAAAATATATTATTAATGAATCATACTAATTATCGCATATTTTTTTATGTTGCAATAAGAACCGCTGCGATACTCAAAAGCCATTTTTTCCCAGAAATATTTCTATTTAATCCAATTTATTTAATTTCATTAGTATTAATAATGAATCAACAATAGGAATCTAGATAAGAACTTTTTTTTGGAGAAAATTTCGTAAAGCAAAAAATTAATAAAAATGTAGTAGTAGTTAATTACATATTGATATATATAGACTGTTTTTTTTTTCCTTTTGGATTTTAGTGAATTAATATGCTGATTTTTTTTTATATTTTAAAAAACTATTTGTCCATTTTTGTAAGAATTATTTATAAATTCTCTCTTGAGTGAACTGGAGTTTGTCTTTAAGTGCTGTCTATTAATTTTCACCAACTGAATCGTCTATGTACTTAACTTTAGCATATGTTTGAGAATAAACGGAGATAAAAGCTTCTATAATGCGAATGCTCACCAAGTTCGGATTTTCTGTCAATACGAATTAGATAAATAAAATTCTGCCATTGTAACTTATAAACATATCATAGTTTAAATTAAAAAAATAATAATAGTAATAACAATAATAATAATTTTTGGAATAATTGAATATAGTATAATATTGCGCAATTGGTCTTTCGTGATAAATTTAGATACATTGTTTTTTCAGGTCAGTTATTTCGTCCCGAGTATCTGCGTGACAACAATGATCAGACAGCGCAAACATAATGTTATACAGATCAGTTATTCGCTATAGCAGTGATCGAACTCTCATGCATTTTTGCGATTTTTTTTGTTCACGTTTAACATAATAATGATTTATATATATAAATCATGTAATTTTATTTTAAGAAAAGTGGAAAAGCTATTTTTAACCACGATGTCATTTTTAAAAGTTAATATCCACGAAACTTTTTATAAAATTGGAGTGCACCGCTTGTGATTTATGTAAATGATACTAATCATCGTCAGCGATATCGCTGTGTTCGAGCGAGAGCGTTATCGCGAATACTGAAATGCGATTTTTTTTTGCTGTTTTTGTGAATTTCTCTCTCTCTTCAACTCTTAATTATGCTCGATTTTGCTGTAATTCGAGCGAGAGCGTTATCGCGAATACTGAAATGCGATTTTTTTTTTGCTGTTTTTGTGAATTTCTCTCTCTCTTCAACTCTTAATTATGCTCGATTTTTGATTTAACGTCGTTTGACTCTTCTATAACTGTATATATATATATATTCTTATAATTCTTTAAAAGTAATTAGATAGGTTAACTTTTTATGATCATTCGCAGATAACAAAGGCAAATTAAATTTTGTTTACCACGTGTAGTTTGTCGTCTTTCGTGAATATTTTATTAAGTTGTCTTAGTGTTTTAAAAACCCATCTATTTAATTAAAATAGCTATAAAATTTTGATTTGATATTCTTAACAACTTTGTTTATCTTGGGAGTTATTTTAAAGCTAATAAAGATGAAATATCCAAATGTCTCGGGGGAAAACTGGAAGAGTAATCAGGCGTTTCTATGGTAGCTTTTGTGAATTGTTATGATAAACAATAACATGCATTTGTTGACTTATAATGCCGGTTATAGTTAGATACTACACAAATTTTCGAGATCAGAATGATTATCACTGATTGCAGTTAGATATTAATTGAAAAAAATTGTAAAGATAGAAAAATCGCGTTATGTGAATAATCATCAAATAATACGAGAATTTTCATGATTCTTCATATAATATGATATTTCTTAGATGATTCTTTACGTAACATGAATGGAGATTTTCATCTTTGGAAAGAACACAATGTGAAATAGCAAATCTTTTGTAACCAATAATAAAATTGGTAATTTTAGTTTTAAAAAAATTTCATGATGTAAAATCATAGTAATCATGCTACAAAATGCAGTGACTAACTTCAGATACACTCCAGTCCGAATTTAATTAATCAGCGATGGTATCTTATGGGATTGTTGCCTCGCGAAATTCTTGGTATTTAGAGACTCGCTGTCTCTTTAGAGCTCTTTCCGGAAACGATCGACCAGTATTTCACTCTACTTCCGGTGTTGTTTGACAGTCTCTTCCGGTTCAACCATATTCACCGAATGATTGATACGTTACTAAGCGAGCAACTAACAAAACACGTTTACTGACAACATCGTTCTCGCTCTCTCTCTCTAGATATTCTGCTAATATCATCCTATTACTTCCAATTTGCAGCATTAAACTTTTCTTAATAGGTACAGAATAGCTAGAATTGCTAATTAATTCGTTTACTAATTTTAATACATTTACCATTTGGAACTTAATTAAGAAAAACACGAACAAAAAAAAATAATTTCTATTATGTAGGAGATAATTATTTCAGTTTTTTTTTTTTTTTTGTTTCGTTTCGTTTCCTGAATAATTTTATCGTAAACAATTTCTCCATTTACTGAAATGGCAAGTGCTTGTAAAATTAATCATTAAAGCGAGGCACTTTCACTATATTTATTAATAGTTCGTTAACCGAGATTATCCTTTAATTCAATATTTTCTGATGTTGCATCAGTTTGGATGGATGCGTGACATTCTTGCAAGGATAGAATAGCTTATGTGACATTTTATTCTTGCATGCCTACTAATTTAACTTACGATGTTACAATTGCATAAAGCAGTAACAATTTTTATACACGCATTTTAATGTTTATATTTATTGCATCAGTATATCGCCGCATTCTTAAAATTCGTGCGGATATATAATCAAAAATACGTTTTAGAACTTGAATAGCATTAATTATAGAGAGGTGGCGGCAAGAGGAAGATCATTAAGGGAGTTTCTACTAATTAAAACACCAAATTAACGGATCTTCTTGCCACGAATTGCATTTTTTTAAACGAAAAATACCGATTCATTCGCGTACGTCGCAATAATCCGAATAGTCAAGCATAAACTAATTCGATTTAAAATTTAAAATATTTGAAAACCATAGGGAAATCAAACTAAATAAAATACAATCGAGAGAAGGAGGAAAAAAAGAAGAGAGGAAATATTAATTTTAATTTTTATTTTTTCCTCGTTCGTTTGTACACAATACGTACGTAATATTTAATGTTACTTTTAGAGAAGAAGTAACCCCACCATAGAAGAGAGAGAGTCCGATTTAAAATATTGATAAATTCTCTCCCATTTATCTTGTATTTTAGCCTTTGGCTTGTAAGTATAACGAACTTAAGACATATCTGGTTTATTTAGGAAGCGAAAAATGACATTATCTATAATTGAAAAGGATAGAAAAATATTTATTAATATTTGATGAATTTCCTATTTCTTTATGCATAAAATGAAAAAAGAACGTTTTTTTTTTTCTCTTCTTCTATAGACAGGTTGTGATTGAATATAAAAAAATATTATTTTTTTAACAGCATTTCGATTTTAAAGTAAAGATTATTTCGTGTTTCTACTTCTATCGATTAATTAAACTGCATCATATGTCACTCTCTTTGCAATGTATCGTGGTAGTAGTAGTAGTAGTAGTACTACTACTATTACTATTACTACAACAATAACAACTGTTAGAATGCGTGTTAAAAAAGAATATCACATACACAGTCAACATAATTATGCGTGTAGGTTGTTATATAAATATATACACGTATTCTATACACACTAATAAGATATTAATAGGTGTGGAATATTAAGATGCATCTGGAGAATCTGTAACAAAACGATAATTAATATTAATCGGAGATGGAAAGACATTATTAATTTATTCATTAACTTGTTCATAAACAAATTAAATCGCCAATAAGCTGGCATGATTGTTTAAATATAGTTTATGAGAGATTTGACGAGTGCGTACTGAAAGCTTTCTCTTAAATAAGAAAAATATTGATTACACGCTGTTAAGAGTATTAAATTCATATTTATAACTACGATAAAATTTTCTTACTGCGTAGAAAATAAAAAAAAATAAAAAAGAAACGCTAAAATAAAATTTAATCTTATTATATCCGTTCGAATCCACTTTAAATTTTTTTTCTCTCTATTAGATGATGATGTCTTATAGCTGACGGAATCGCAACTGCCGTTTCGCTTTTACAATAAAATCGTGTCGCTCGCCTCGCTTCAGCTATCATCGTAATGGGATGACCTGGTCGTTGCCATTTTAGGAGTGGTGTGGAGAAAAAAAAAAGTGCCAACAACGACTTAGAACCGTTCTATTATCGTCTTAACTTAAATCTAACGACACAGTATCCTTCTAAAGGTAGATTTCTGTGCAGTGAACTGTACGGCCTATTGCCTCCGTCACGGTCGCGACTAACAGAACGACGGGGACGCGACATCACGAAGCATCAGTTGTGCTCTTGTCGTTAGTGTTCCATTAGCCGTTAGAAAAGAAAGTCTGAGAAAGGTAAGACGTTGCCATAAAACAAGGCGAGTAAATTGCGCTGATACATTAAGACTGATGAAGTTGGTCTGACCCCACCAGATAAAAGTACCTACTACTATCTCCGCTAACACCTACCACCTGAAACTGGATCCGTGAGTGGAATGAAAATTTAGCCAACACACAATCTTCTCTTCCATCGAATCTTTCTGACTTATTACTCTTAGGTAACTGGAATTAGCCAGCTCAAAAGTTGGTATAGACAAAACTCGCGTAGCGAAGTCGACTAATAATCGAAATCGCTCGAGTTTTGCGTTAATGCGAAATCCCCCTCATCCATTAGTCGAAAGATGTTTTTCGATTCCTAATATCTTCAATTCTAATCGATTGCTGTTTTTTGATTCGGTCATCCGAAGTACAGTAACTTTTTGCTGACTCCACAAAGTACTTTCACTCCCGGTATCGATTTTGCGGGCAACGTTTAAGCTAGCTTAGTGACGTCACAACATGTGATGTAATTTTGCTTCAGTCTTTAGGGAGGATATTCCCTGCGGAGTTTGGGAGCGGATCGAGTAAGATGATAGATGAAGTCGCGTTGTGCGACACCACAGATTGTTAAAACCTGCTGCTTGTCGTCTGATTGATAACCCGAGAGTAAACAATTAGTAGATGGAGTAGATGACGTCACCCCAACTGTCCGAAGTAATCAATAATTCGGGTGTAATTCTTTTCAACAGCGATAGCTCGACGTCATGTTCTTTACGCCTTATCTGATCGCTTTTAAACTTCACACCGCTGTAGAGTGAAGTTGAGATACCAAATTTCATCGAATTTCTCCAGAATACCGGTTTGAAAGAAAGTTTTTGGACATTCTCCTCTTCTTCCTTTTTCTCTTCCCATAACACTAAATAAAATATTAAATAAGAATAAAAAACTTTTTCTAGGTATTCAACAAGCTCGCAACTTGTTTCTCTCTCCATCATTTCTCTGCACATCGCAAATAGAAAATCGCTCTTTATATATATATATATATATATAGTATATATATAATATAAATTTATAACGACAAAAAGGCATTATTTTGAAAAATGAATTTAATAAGTTGCATTTTATTCAACTTTACCACCACTACTCATAAAAACAGACTTTCGATATTTCATATTACAAAATGGATATGCGGTGTACTTTTGAAGAATGTGTCGACTTTAGCAAAGTAGATATCTTTCTCACTTTCCTGATATATGGAAACAGTAATGTAATGTTCATCCATTATCATCAAACATAACTGGGATCACGCTGAGCGTGAAATGCTGCTCTTCAGCATATATCCATTCAAAAACTCAACAAATGTTTTAAAAATAAGTGCTGAATCGAAAAAAAACAAATAAAACTAAAAAATAAATAAATATATATATATATAAAATTGCCTGGTAGTGCTTGTTAAAGGCACGGCTGACAGCTAATCTCTTGGGTATCCTATATTAAAAATTAATACATGTTTAATCGATTTATTGCATGGATTGATGGAATAAATGTAGTTCGTGTTTGTCATAGCGAGCGAGCGACCGTAACAACACGATTTTATATTTTTAGTTCGAAGGTATTTTTTTTCCCTCCCTCCCCTTCGATTAATTTATTAAATATTTATGACCAGAATGTTTATCGTGCGTGCCGAAATAATAAAAAATTAATGTGGGAAGAAGATTGTATAAATATGTTGTTGTAATGCCTTTTTTAATTTTTTATCATCATCAGTCTAAAAAAATGAAATGAAACAAATCGAATGCTTTAAGCTCGATTAATAATATCGCTAAAAGCGTGTTACAGTACCGCTATGTTTTGCAGAATTTGCTATATTGCTGTTTTGTTCGAGTAGACGTAACTGAGGAAATTATTGTTTCTTATGTTACTTAAGTCAATTTTTGTAAAGGTTAGTTGCACAATCTGTCCATCAATGTATCTCGAGAATCAAACTTTTAAATTTTACATTATAATTTCTCATTAACTACGCTACATGATTATTAATTTTGAGTGTGCTATGTGATCTGGTTACAAAATGGCGGCTGTTCGAAAAAAAAAAAAAATTAGGATTGATGTCGATATGTCTGAAGCTCTGTCTTACGCCATTGGAATCTTAGCCATTTGACATTATTTTAGGCATATTTTTATAATAGTTATCTTATATAATTATTATATCCGTCTGTATGTCTGTCACGCTTTTCGCAAAAATATCTGAAGAACAATACATCGCACAGTGTTCAAATTTTGTGTTATGATTCCTATTTTATCCCTGTTATTTATGCTTAGGATTGATGTCGATATGTCTGAAGCTCTGTCATACGCCATTGGAATCTTAGCCATTTGACATTATTTTAGGCATATTTTTATAATAGTTATCTTATATAATTATTATATCCGTCTGTATGTCTGTCACGCTTTTCGCAAAAATATCTGAAGAACAATACATCGCACAGTGTTCAAATTTTGTGTTATGATTCCTATTTTATCCCTGTTATTTATGCCAAATATTCTAGAATCTCCACCTGGTTCTATTACAAGATGGCGGCATCGAAAATAAAAAAAACATTGCAGATTTTTTTTAATGCATGCGTTACGTAAACACAAGTAAAATCTTTACACATATTTTATAATTTATTTTTAAAAATAGAAATGCCAAAGATACGTATTTTTAAAGCTTTATTCTGATGCTGGAATTCTGCAAAAATGGCGATTTTTATCGTCAATCAAAAATTTATTTTTATATTAACACTCCATATTAAACAATTATCCGAATGCGCAAAATACGTTTCTGTTTGGATTTTGCATTATCCGTTTATTCGTTTAACAAAAAGAAAAAAAAAAATGGAGGAAAAGCTAGAGACAAATTATATGGTAACTAAAGGTAGACTGAGAGAAATGGCTGTTTTGGGTTTATATATCGGGGTGGATCGCGCATGCCCACTGTCTGTTTTCCTGGCCCGGTATTAATGAATGAATGCAGGGTCCCCCAAGGGACCGACTCGTACCCGGGGTCAGTGCTCGCTCCTCGCAACTGTTAGTTACCATGGAAACAAGCTAACGTTTTGCTTCTCCGCTTTGCCGTTTGCTCTGCACGAAATGTTAAAGTTTCCGACGTTCCCTTTTAGAAAGCTTGACGCATCTATCAACGCCTTGGAATTTATAGGTAATAAAAAATTTAATGAATATCTTCTAAAATATTACATTTCTCTCAAAATAGGCCTTTCTTTATTCCTTTTTTTTTAATATTTAAACACCACGATAAATTTAACAGATTATAGAAAAATCAATTGGAATTTTTATCGAATCCGCCTTTCTTATCAATGCATTCCATATATACATATATACATTTTTCCCCTCCCCAAAATACTTTTTTCTTTGTAAACCGAAAGAAAACTCTTTGAATAATATTGTTTACAATTTAGAAACAAGTTCCTCTTCGATTTATACACACTGCAACATCTCTCCTTTTTTTTTCTTTTGCTGAACACGATTTTTGCTTCTTTATAAATTTTGCGATTTTCTTCTTTTGGGAATTTTCATTAACTGCAGCTTTAGAAGAATGTATAAAGATACAGCATAACCTCTGGATGAACTTCGATTTAGAGGGGAAGAAAAAAAAATCCATATTTAATGGGATTAACAACGCACTGAATGAAAAATAAAGATGAAAAAAATAAATAAAAAAATATGTTGTTTGAGTGAAACTTTCACGAGTTGCTAAGCAATCGTGTCTTCGTGTAAATATCACGTGAAATAAATAAATAAAAAGCATTTATTTGCACAGCATTCTCTTAATTCTGTATCGAATTTTAATTTTTAATTTCGAGGACTCTAGACTTATTTTTTTTTTTCTTCTTATTTTTTATTTAATTAAAAATTCGAGATTCCAGAATTCAAATTTTTGAAACGTTAATTAAGATTTTTACCGCATTCTTCTTTACAATTAAACAAGTCTTTATGTCCTTTATGATATTTATTATACAGTCGCAGTAGTTAGGAGTTTTATTGTATTAACCAATAAACTGTTCTGTGTTTATAACCTCGGGGTTGGTTAAAACCCCGAGGAAGTCCCGAACAAACTTAATTGTGGAAAATTATATATAACTTAATTACGACCAAAATGCAGTAAAATTCGGGATCAATGGTAATTTGCTAAATGGCAAGATTATTACCACACTCCATTGATTTTTGCAGTTGTTAATGGAACAAAAACGTTTCGGTGAATAGGTATGAATGACAGTATCTTTTATTAGAAAACTGTTCAATATTATCTTAGCCGATGGCGTAAAAGCTCGAATGTTGAGTTGTTAATAACTAGGAACCACTTAAACGTCCAATCTGATGAAATATTTTAACGGATATATTAGTAAGTTTACATTCTTCCATTCGTTGATGCAGCGTATTGAAACCATTCGAAGAACGTCCACGTAATAATAGCCGAGTACGCAACTGACTTATATGTCGTAATAATAACCTATGACGTAACTGTAGTAAATTGATAATATATTGCATTTGTGTAACATTTCTAGAGCGAGACGTGTTAGCTATATCTGCAAATGTTCGACTGTCTGCACGTATCAGTTCGATTCCCATTTGGACGGATTTTCATCAAATTTAGTTTTTTCCTTTTACAGAAATCTAGTATGCAAATTTTATTTTTCTTCTAAATCAAGTTCATATAAATATTTCTGGAATAGATAGTCAGTTCTGAGCTTTTTTGAAAACTTGTACCACACGCACGAGTATGCTGGGAATGGTGGTTGCATGACAGAATTCAAAAAGCTGGCAACATTTAATGACAATGGGCAATGTAACTCTTCGGTATCATTACGTCACAGGATCCAAAACACTAGTGACGTAACAGTGGAAATATTAAAACGCCCATTGTTACGTTACACATTTGTTATTTTGTAATGACTTATCAGTTTCTTAACGTTTTATATCAACTTATACAGCATTGTAATAGAACGAATGTTGTAAATTTACGTTCTGCCATTTTTGAAATTTGAAATCGACGTAATAATAATAATCTATTACATAATTATTGTTTGACGCAACAATAGCCTACACGTAACAATAGTTATGACCTAACAATGTCTTCGTTTTATTTATTTAATGTTTTTATAACTTGGCTACTCTCATTTACTTCAATGTACTAGTAACTCTTTCAGCTCACTAAAATGCAGACTTTATGTGCATTATAATTAGCAATTTTGTGCCAAGTAATAACGTAAACGTGCAGAATTTATTCCGCTATTAACATAAATTTCCAAATTATTCCTTTCATAAAGGTTCTCTTCCAAAAATAAAGTAAAATTTCCAGTCTTTCAAAGTGTTTTAATTCAGTTTAACATCTTTTATCAGATTTTATTCTTCAAATAAAAGTGAAATAGCGCACATATATAAATTTAAAACGGAACGTGTTCCTAATTGAATAAACAATCAAAACGATTACTGAAGTCCATTTTTATTATTATTATTTCATTTTTATTTTTTGACAAACTCCCGAAAGCAATACTTTACTCTTTCTAATGATCATCTCCCCCTTCTTTAGTCTGATCCGTCTGAAAGCTGATAAATCTCATTAAAATCACATTTAAAATGGCTTTGGTAAATAAACAGTAAGAGAATAATCGATAGAGTAAAGATAAACCTCAAAAAAAAAAAGAAAAAAAAGAAGGAAAAGCTAAAATTCTTTCAAAAATTTCACCTTTCATATCTCATTTCTCATCGTTTTGTGTGACATGCAGCTATTTTCGACACGAAATCAGCCTTAGCAGAAATGACTGCCAGAAAGTTTCATCCCCTTCTTCTCTTTCCGAATAGATTCTCTAGATGATTAATAGAAAAACACTTCAATTAATCTAAGTCAATTTCGTGAAATATTATAACTGAATAATTAATATTATCATGGGTCGAACTTTCTTTAATTTTTAAAATTCTACTTTAGCTTTTTAATCTTTATAATTATAACATTATCCTTAAAACATTTTCTTTTTTTTTAAGGTCATTAAATTCTCGTACCGTCATAAAAATGGAGACTTTAATAATCGATAATCATAGACTTTCTACGGGATTTTATGGATCTTTATATATTTTTAAAAAAATTCTATGACGATCTGCAGCTCAATTTGCGTGCAATATTATTATTTTTTCTTTATTATTATTTTAATGGTTTACTGTGTCGTTAGAGAGGTAGATAATCAACCCCAAAATATATTTGCTAAAATGTTAACCAACACTTTTCGTTTTAAGATAATGAGGAAGTCGAGATTTCATAACTTCTGCAATGAGAATCGTATTACTTACAGCAGTGATCATCAAAATTAAATTTAAGAATACCGGCATTTTTTTTTTTCAAACTTTGATATTATAACAACAACTATATTTACAGATAAAAAAATTGGTAACATAATCCGTTATTGTGAAGAATTCCTTTCTTTTATTAGTAACTCGATACATTATTCTCCCTAATAGTTGTATTGGTTTTAACAAAGGCAATTTTTGCAATACGAGTTTTAATTTTTCTCCTCATTATGTGCAACCGAATTTTGTCAAACAATCTAGAAATACGACCTATGTAACATAATCTATTATTATTTTTCTTATTAATAAATTAATGACATTTTTTTTTTTTTTCATTTTTACAAAATGATTTTCAATTTTTGAAGTTACTCAAAGCTGTTATAAAATATTATAGTTGTATATAGTGTACATGTGCGCCTATATTGATTGCCACACTCTCTTTAAGAGCTTCTCATCGATAAAATTTTATAAAATTTTGCATAAAAAATATACATATTTAAATAAAGGGTCATTAAGAGTGGATTTATGGATTTTCTTAACGAGATAATCACCGAGTCTAAAATTGATTTTAATTTATCTACGTCTGGAGGACCGCATTACCACCGAACTAAGCAAGCATTCTTGCGGATAAAGTTCCGAATCTAGATCAAAAATGATCGTCGTTATTGCCGTGCTAGTGAGTTGAACGTATACAGAAGAGAGAAGACGAAACTTTAATTAAAATTAGTCGAACTGTATCGATTTATTGGAATATGAATCTCTCTCTCTAACATTTGAGAGACTTGTCTGCAGCGTGTGTGTATGTATGTGTGTGGATGAAGTCAGAGATGCGGACGGAATTTGACGATATGGACCCCCCAGCTAATGACCCCTAGTTTGCTATATGACGGAGGCAATCTATCATTCTTGACTGCAGAGTCGTCACAATCAATTTAACATCTCGCTTGAGGTCACATAGCCTTTATGTAAATAACCACCGAACCATCAGAAGAAACTCGATTCCCGTTACTGAATATTCAATTTTTCCCTATTTATTATCTATTATTAATTTTTCCGGTATTAAAACTTTCGTTAATTAAATACATTAATAACTCGATACTTTTAATATATAAAATCGATTACACGCAGAGATTAATTCCTCGTCTCCTCTTCCTCTTCTTCCTTCTGTGGCTTGATCGATTTTTGTTTATCCCTTTATTACTTCCTGCAATCGAATTTCTATTAATCGATTATTCCATTACAGTTAAGTTTGTAATCGATTATTCGGGGTGGTTTCTTCTCTCCTTTTTTTTCTTTCTTCTCATTGAAGTCTACTCCAGATAGAGTTTACCCACTTGTTCGGCTAATCGAATAGCGTCGAGTATTTTCTTACGTTCGAATGTTAAAATTACCAAATTACACTCGATTAAAAGTTTATTCCGCTCTTGTAGACGAACTGAAATTTATTTATTAAACAGGAATTAATGTAGTCGAGAATATAAATCACTGAACTGTATCTATTCGTGTGATACATCCATTAAGATTAATCTAAGCATTAATCTATAAAACGTGATTATATATATGCAGTTAGCTTCTCTATATAAATAAATATCTATATATAATTACCCTAATGCATCTTGATGGCGTTTCTTTTATTATTAAAAGTCTGTAATCATTTATTTATTCGGTTATCTTCCGTATTTAATAACGCAACGACAGAAAGGCATTTAAATCGTGTTGATTATTTAGCAAACACAGCATGAATATGGCGTTAAAAATTATACAATTTGCTTCGTATTAATATTTTCGTGCGAATTACTGAAAACGATTACAAAATTCGCGTAAATTAAATTTACGTAAGTAGAGATGTGATCTATCGCTCCATTGAGTTTGTTACTATCGCCGACGATGAAAAATACGCTAGAGCGATAGATAATAGGTAAAGGAAATGTGATGCTAAAGAAAATTCCCATCGTATATCATTCTGATGTGTTATTAACCCGTTAAATCGTATGGCTATTATTGACTTCTGAGTAAGTTAACCTGACAAAATAAGCTGCAAAACACTCACGTATCACGAATGCATCATGAAACGTGTAATTACATACGGTATATGTCCAGAAAACGTGAGTATAGTCGAATGTCGTCCATATTCTTAACGAGTGTATCATTTATGTAAACTCCGAAAGAGCAGTTTCGAAAAATAATTAATGTAAAAGCAGTCGCCATATGTCTATCATGTCCATCAGAAAAATATTCGACAGATTTTTTTCCCAATCGTAGACACGTAATTTTTAACGTAATTTAAGCCCGTTATGTGGAATTTAATCGAGTAATTCCATTTCTTATTTGATTTAATTAAATATAATTCAGACTTGCTTGTTATAATTCTATACTCTTCAAGATTGTTAATCCTTTTTTAAATGATATTAATTGAAAAAATAAGCAAACAACAAGTTAATTTACTTCAAACAGTTTCCCAGAGGGATTTCCATAAAAAGAATGTAAATCTCCAATACAGTGATTTCTTTTTTTTTTTGTATATTTGTTAATTCTATTAGTTTCTCTTCCTTGTTCAGTTCTTCTCGCCAAGAGATTTTTTTTTCTTTTACTCATTATGAGAAGAGTTTATTGAATAACATTCTATAAAATTCATCAGAAAATTTTAATAAATCATGTTTTATTCTGATTTATATATATATTATCTTTAAATATATAGTTCATCCATTATTAATATTTTAATCAACTCCGTCTGATCTACAGTCGTTTCGACACGAGAGGTTTTTAAAAATCAAATTGTTTTTTTTTATTAATAAAAAGAAATAAATTTTAAAATAACTTATTTACAAATTTATATATTTATACACTGTTTTTTATTATGCGTAGGATGATATGAAAGAGGATAAATTCGGAAAAATATTCACAGATCTTTGAAGGAACAACGTACGTTATCAAAGGAAGATCCATTCGAAAAATATCAAACGTTTATCGAATAGAATTCTATGATATTTCACTAAAAAATAGCAAAAGAATATTTTTCGGATACGTAAAAAAATAAAAAAAAAACCTTTCAGAAATTCAAAATTTCTGGAAAATTATTTAGGAGTAGCTGGGAAATTTTTTTTTTCTGTAAGCTAACGCAAAAATTACTCGATGTAATTCAAGAAAATGTACGAAATTTTCTTTATTTTTTTTAAAATTTATCTTGTGCGACAAATATCGAAAAGCTAAGTAATAAATTTTCATATCCACTTCCTTTCTAAGACCCATTATATATACATTACCTTTAAAAGAACTTTTTTAGAATAGATTTTTCATCTACTTTCGAGGTGTTGTAATAGCATCTGTGAATGAATGGCATCAACCAATTGCATCATTCAATCATGGTAAATTTTTATTTTTTTTTTATGCTAAGAGAGACAGAATGTTAGTAATTTCGATTCTTCTCGGAGACATTTTTCACATCATAATTTTCGCCGCGAAAATTCGTTTACACACGTTCATTCTCCGATTCTTTTAATAATACAAACGAACGGCAACTTTTGCATCAAAAACATCTTACACGGACTTGTCATAATGCGGGGAAAATATATTGGCAGAACTGTAAAGACATTAATAAACTTTGATTCTGTAACCAAGTTTGTTCGATACCCGTAATTAATTTTTAATTATTCTCAACATCTGTTACACGTTTCTCCGCATCACTTCCGAATTAAAAATATTTAAAAAAATCCCAGGATTTCATTTATTATATCGCCACAGAACAATAATTAAAAAGATGTATATAAATTCGCATATTTTTATTATTATTTTTTCAGATATATTACTCGATAAATACTTCCATTCTTGATGTTAAGAAAAATAATGCTGTTAATCTTCGCACGGAAAAATCACTTTACTGGCGAACAATTTCGTTCTTTCGACGATAAAAATGTACTATTATTATATACATAATTCTCGAAGATCGTAAAAATTTTTCTAATTCTAACGAAATTATCTAATTTAAGTGTGTGTGTGTTTCTCGCTATGCTTTTGAATATATAAATATTAATCAAAGAAAACGTTATAAAGCGGCGAACGGTTGAGCAAATGGCGAAAATTAGTTCCGTCCCGATGTGCATCAATAAATCTCATTTCACAACTTGTAGAACTGTATAGATTAATAATTATACCGAATTAATATAGACTATCATTAACTTATTAATTAAACGCAGTAAAATTTTATTCTGTTAAATTTAATTTTAACATTTTTCATCGCGAAATGCCTACCGAGTATTAGTTTTTTTTGTCTTGTTTCGACGCTTGTTTTGTATTAATATCGCGGATTTCTGATCGTAGATGACCTTTTAATATATCTATACAAGTTTCTGTAAGAAAATACTTTTTCTGTGAGAGTGATAAAAACGAAAAAAAAGGGCAATAAATGTATTCCTTTGCTGAGAAGATTTGATTTGTGCGAAAGGTTTTCTTTCAGTCACTTCTCTCTCTGTTCCCACTTCTTGTCTTCTCTGGGGACGCTTCGATCTCTAACTTCGTTATCCAGAAACTCGCTCAACAGACCGAATTTAACAAATAGGTGCTTTAGATGAGGTCGCATGAAGGTCAATCTATTATGAGAATGCGCTCCAACAACAGCAACAACGTTAGCAGAGACGAAGAGGAACTAAAACAAAATCTACCTTAATTAAATAGTTTTAAAGCTTTGGAAGTAAAATAGAATGATTCGATTAGCACTGTTTTACAGAAAAGGGGATCGTCATTCCCATCGATTTCGAATTTAACACTTTTAAGAAAAGCAACTTGTGTATACAGTTTGCACATGTGAGAGACGTCTGGAGCACATGTTACAGCCATTCGGTCGTCTTGGAAATTGTGTGTTATCGACTTTATTTCCCAGAAAATGTCTTGGGCATTTCGTTTATTTTTTCTCCCAAAATGTGACATTTAAGTCGGTCTGGGAATAGTCGAAATTTTCTCGTAACCCAAACTTGCTGTTCCAACATTAGATGCGGCACATTTTTAACCGCAGTATTACGAATTGTAAAATTCCTCGCCATTAAATACATTAAGGAAGATCGGGAGGATACATAAAGACGACTAAAGAGCGATGTAAAGAATGAAAATCTAAAAATTTCTTTGCAGCGATGACATCGTTGGAGAGCTCAAGCACGCAATATCAGCGTGTTGAGACACACAAATCTGACTCCATAAATTAACATTAGTTTAGAAATATTTTCTTAACTTTTTTTAGTAACAGCTTGCTGCAGAAACATTTTGTCTCAATTAACAAGATGAAGTTTACTCCAGAACCTAAAGAGGTTTAAGTCCTGAGAGGTTTGACGAGCTTTTCGGTTCGTCGTCATTTACCAACTAAATTATCCTGGATATCCTCAGTGTCACTGCCATTGCTTTAATCTTCCTACCACCAAATGAGATTTCTTATTAACCTCTATGGAGTTATACCGGAGCGTATCTGGAAACATAGCCGAGGGGTTAATAACATTCGATCCTTTATCCTTACCAATTAATCCATTAATAAGCAAAGATAAGAGCAGAAGGATGCTTCGCAACTCTCCCGCATTTAATTTACTGAGAATGGTGTGCATATATGGCATATTTATAGTATATATTTTGCAATTTGTGTTATAATTAATTTACCACTTATTTATTGTTTATATTTGATAATTTGTAAATTTTAAGGTGCGAAATATATAGTATTTTAGCACTGTTTTGTTTTCATTCCTATTCACTTAGCCGTTGTATTGCTTTCAGGAGATTTCCCTCATCGTACATACGTCAAATATCTCACCAGTAAGTAGTCGAGTGCGCAGGCGTACTTGTTGCGACTTTTAGTACGGTCGAAAACGTTACCGGGGCAACCGTCACTTTCACCTTCCAGCATACCGATCCTTAGCAAATAGCCATAAACAACAGTTAATTCTAATGTATAGGGAACTTGTGACGGAATCGCTCTTCCGGTAACGTTTATGTTGACCCCTTTGTCAACGTATACGAGAGAGAGAGGATTTATGTATCAATGGATTCGATAGCATTATCCAATATATGATTGGAAATTGTCAGACTGTATAATCGCTTAATCAATCTGCTTTACGAATCGAGAGGCGTAATTTATATTTCGCGCTCGTTGCGCCACTCGAGCGCACTGACGTCTATTGCGCCACCTAATATACCTCTTTAGCAAAGCATCTACTATCGACGAACCTATATAATAAATAATAATAATATAAAATATATTTATATTAATATTTTTTTTTTGTTTCGTTTAAATAAAGCTTTAATTAGCACTTTTTTGTAAGTGTTTAAGTTTAATAAATTTATCTTTTTTTGTTATTTAACTTGTTTGAGAATTTATTCAATTTATTAGTGTAGTAAGTTCTAACATCGTTTGTTCGTTTTACTTCTAACACTTAATCGGCACTTTTAGTTATAAGTCCCGATTTCTGGTTTTGTTTTGTCAGTTAGACGTTACATTGTGTTAGACTGTTTTGTAAGTAATTATATTTAAGTTAGAACTTTATTTAAGATCTAAGCTCAGGCCGAACTCTGGATTGCAAAGTCATTAGAACCATTAGGCTGTTTATAACTATTGTTATTGACATTCGTTCTAATCCACGACTTTGCAATATGTCTTTACTAAGGAACAATATCATTTTTATTAGATATCAATATTTTGAAAATACCAATTTGAGATTCAAAATAGTAATTATTTATCTGTTCCAGTAAGTGATATAACTTAAGCTTATGGCTTTCCACAACTATCCCAAAAACTGAGTTTTCTCTTAAATATTTTAATGTGAAAGAACTATTTAGATTGACGAATTACCTCATTCACAGCTATAATGAAACCATTGGATCAAATTCATATTTCTTTCAAATTATTTGATATATTTGTTTAAACCAGGGTCGAAAAACTTTTCTAAGTATGGACTACACAGACATCTGTAAGGTCTCTAGCAAGCCACATGTAAAAAGATGTTTTTACTTTCTGATACTAAGATCACAGATTAGAATACACAGATGGGAAACTTCCTATACTTGCTATGTTAAAGATTTGAAAATCACTTGAATTTCTTCATCCAATCAAGAGCCAGGTGTGAACCAGTTTCGGTTGGAGGGCGCTGCTTCACTATGATGTCACGAGTTGACATCATTTATTCCAATCTGTGATAGGTTGTACTTTTTACTAATGTTATTTTTGCGAGAATATTATTTTAAATAATAAAATATTATATTATATTAAATTTTTATAAATTAGAGACCAAATAAATACCGTATATACTCATGTATAAGCCGAGGTTTTTTTTTTCTCAAAAAAAAATTTCTGAAGTGGGGGGGTCAGCTTATACACAGGTCGAAAAATCAACTTTTTTATTTTTGGCTGGAGAAATTGAAGTAATAAGCAAAACCATTGAAATAATAATAGGGGTTATTGAATGTCTCCTGAAGATCAGGAAGGAAATTTTGCAATAATCGTATCTCCCAAAGACCAGGAAGGAAATTTTGCAATAATTCATTTAATACAATACCAGGTAAAATTTTATCTTATCCCGAAGCAATCGAGTGCGTTGCGATGCCACGCTGCCCAATATGACGCAACGCAAAAATTCGACAATCAATCGAGAATCTTACCTAGGATTCATTTTTGAGTGAAAAGCAATTGAGCATGTTGCGACGCCATGCTGCCCGATATGACGCAACGCGAAAATTCGACAATCAATCGAGAATCTTACCTAGGATTCATTTTTGAGTGAAAAATAGATTTATTTTTCATTATTATATATTAATATTTAATTCCATTTGCTAGTAATCCATAAATGCTTATTATATTTAACTCATCCATGATTTAATTAAAATAGATTAAAAAATAATTAAAATAATATTTAAAATAACGAAAAAATAATAATTATTTAAAATCTGGTTAAAAATAACTTTAGTCTATCAAAAAAGTTCATAGTATACAAAATCAAACATTAGAAATCGCACGTTTAACGTCTAGAAATCACGTTGCACACATCATCCTAATGGTGTATGAGGTCATCGTTAGAATGATCCACTCATTTTAAAATACGATCAAAGATTTGAATACGATAACTCAACTAAATTATAACAAAATACAATGTAAGGGAAAACGAAACTTCGAGCGATCTCTTGGGTTGCTTGGGAGCCATGTGATGTAGACGTATTCCAATGGAATTTTTACTGTGATACTTAAATATGAACTTTTTTTAGAAAAGAAAACATTTATTCAATAACAATAATAAAAAGAAAATATTTTTATGTAAATTATAAAAATTTATTACTATTCGTTAACTTGATATTTTCTGAAGCTACGTCATTCTCAGACATCAATCTCGCTTCGGAGTAAAATTTTACTTTACCTGCTGCAATCGAGCGCGTCGCACCACCGAATTCAACCTGCATTTATACTGTATAAGTGCATCAGATAGGGACCCCGCACTGCCTGATGCACTGCAACGCAGAAATTCTCAACAATAATCCAAGAATCTTAAGTAGGCGTATGAGGAACTTAACTTGGACCTGTCCTATTTTTATTTTATTATGCACTCTATTATTTATTTATCATTATTTTCCTATATGCTAACGTATTATATTTTAGTTTAAAAGTTAACTTACTTCCACGCTCTCC